>ML405458.1:72082-164798 GCA_005239525.1 Nicotiana knightiana | reverse complement strand
AGGGAGCGATCAACCAATTGTAAAATCACTGTTGTTGGGCGTGGTTCACCCAACCCCAACTGCTTGAACAAAGATAGCGGCATTAAATTAATACTTGCCCCATGATCGCACAAAGTTCGCCTGACTGCATGCTTACCAATTGAGATTTGGATAGTAAAACTACCCGGATCTTTTAATTTCTGAGGTAGCTTGCTTTGAATTCTTGAGCTAACTTCTTCAGTGAGTGCCACGGTTTCGAACTCGGTCAGCCTTCGTTTATTTGCCACAATGTCCTTAATGTATTTAGCATATTTGGGCACCTCCTGCAGAATGTCTACCAGTGGAATATTGATTTGTACCTGCTTCAAGAGGTCAAGAAACTTTTTTGTATGCTACATTATATTTCACCTTTTGCAACCTTTGACGGAATGGAGGGGTGGCCTCACAATAAATAGTGGGGGTTGCTCAGCCACCGCCTCCTTTGTTGGCTTATCTTATTCTTTCGGGTTGTCTAATGTTGATTCAATAGTGGTTGGTTTCTTATTAAACCTTTCGTGCTTTCTCTTTTTGGACTGGACTTCTTCCAATTGCTTCCCATTCCTCAATGATATAGCATTAACAGATGCTTTAGGATTAGCTTCAGTGTCACTTGGAAGAGCCCCCGTTGGTCGGGTATTTTGAGAACTGGCGCATTGCCCCACTTGACGTTCTAAATTTCTCATCGCTACAGTCTGGGCTTGGTGATCAGCCATTATTTTCTGATTGAGATCAAGTTGGTCGTTCATCATTCTCTTCATAATCTCCTCAAGGCTTGCTGATGGTTCAGCCTGAGGTGGTTTGTACTGTTGTTGAGGTGCTGGAGGCCTGTAGTTATGCTGAGTGATTTGATTTCCACCCCAAAAGAAGTTTGGGTGGTTTCTCCAGTTGGGGTTATAAGTGTTTCTATATTGATTTTCTTGTCCCCTATTTGCATTACCCACAAAGCAGACAGACTCTGGATTAACTGGGCATACATTACTCGAATGACCCTCTCCACAGACTTCACAAAATACCTATATCTGTTGCACTGGTTGGGTCTGTTGCACTGGTTGAGATTGTTGCTTGTTAATGATCAGGTTCATCTGATTGACTTGGTTAGTCAATGTGTAAATCTGAGCTGACAATGCTGAGACCACATCTAGTTCAAGAACCCCTGGTGACTCTTGAACCACATTTCTCCCCATCTCACCTTGCCAGTCTGGATTGCTTTTTGGAGAATTTATTCAGTAATGCAAATATTTCATCATAATTCTTCTCCAACCCCTAACCTCCGGCTGCTTCATCTACCATAATTTTTGTTTGCGGATGGAGCCCCTCAATGAAAGTGTGAACTAACACCTCGTTTGTCTGATTGTGATGAGGGCAATCTGTGAGTATCCCTTTAAACCTTTCCCATGCTGAATATAACAATTCACCCATTTTCTGTCTAAAGGAGACTATCTCACTCCTGATCTTTGCAGTCTTTCCTGAAGGGAAGAACCTTGCCAGAAATTTTCTCGCCAAATCGTTCCATGTTGTGATGGAATTAGCTAGTTCTGACTTCAGCCATCACTTTGCTTCACCCAATATNGCCACCTCCTGAACAGCCATGTGTTGTTCCTCTGCCATGTTCATAGGAAATCGGATGAAGTCCTAAATATTGTCTATATCTCTTCCTTCTCGCAACCTCCTGTGAAATGATCTCTCAGGTTCGGGGTCAAAGCCGTCAAGTCAATCATGGCTTCTGACACTACGCATTCACTCGAAGTTCCTGAGATTAGAGAAAAAATCACGTGACATTAGACTCAATGAAATAAATAATTAAAGCAAGTAACTAAAAAGTAGTCTATATTCAAGTCCCCGGCAACGGCGCCAAAAACTTGTTGGTCCCAAACGCATACTCAAGTATACGTGATCGTAGCAAGTAATATAATGTTAAATCGAATGTCGAACCCACAGGGACTTGCGTAAACTACTTGCTGAATCACTCTAATTTTTATTTAATCGAGCCAAAACAAAATCCAGGAATGTAACTAATTTATACTACGACTCTATGAACTAACTAATTATCAAGTGACAAGAATATTGTTGTGTGTATTCAGTCGAGACAAATATTCCAGGGTTGTGATCAATTCACCACTCGTATTGCATTCTAATTAACTCTCCCTTTTATATAATTCACTCATGGTTTCTAATTAATCGATAATTTCTCTCATAACCTTCTCCCAAAGTACTACTCGCCTATTCTCAATAGATTAGCGCCTATATTCCTATGAAATTAATCTATTAGAACGCACTAACATTATGATGTTTAATTAAGCACGGTGACAAGGTATATTCANACACAGATAGTATATAGAACCAAATTGTTGGCCAAATAATTAAGCAATTAAACACAGAATTGAAGAAACAACCATATATTGAGTGAACTATAATCAAGGTTAAATTAATGTCGAATTACAATACTCATGGCTAAACCACAACCCCAGAACAATGGGTGTTTAGCCACTCATGCTAAAATCACACAATTGCATAAGTTTTGAATGAATTGTAAATACTAGAAAAAGATGAAGAAAACTGATAATCCTTTGCTTCCTAATGATCCTGTGTGTATCTTCTCTCCAAAAATGGCATCCTCCCTTTCAAAGTTGTGTTTTTGGGTCTATATTGGGACAAACCCTAAACGTGTAGGAGACTTCTATTCATACCGAGAAACACTTAAAACCTTCAAAACTCGGATTGGACCGGACCAAAGACCCCAGGCGTTAAGCCCCAAACGCCCAACTATAGCCTGGGCAGGCTTGGCGTTAGGGCTCTAACGCCCAGCTAACGCCTGGTCTTGCCAGGCTTTATAGCTCGGGTTACTCTTTTTCGACTCTTGAGCGTATTTTTGACGTTTATGCATCCATTTAGCTCGGCTTCCATCTCCAATTCAACTACATATGAAATAGTCTCCATTATGCACATATGACGAGTATTTTTTATCACAAACGCACATAAAATGTAAGGTATATAATGCTTAAAACCATGAATTCTGGCCACGCATCAAGTATTACTATTTCTTATCTTGACGAACCAACAACTGTGACATGTAATGAGACATAAGGATAGTGACTTAGAAGAAATAGAAAAAGAGGATATAATACCTGAGGATATTATCAGAGAAGTTGAGAATTTTGAGAACAAGCCTAAGTCCAACCTAGACGAAACTGAGATAGTCAACTTGGGAGATTCCGAAACAGTCAAAGAAACTCGCATAAGCATTCACCTGTCACCATCAGAGAAAGAAGAATACACCCGTTTCCTAAAAGAATATGAAGACATTTTCTCATGGTCCTATGATGATATGACTTGTTTGAGTACATCAATAGTGGCTCATAAACTGCCTACCAATCCAATGTGTCCGCCAGTAAAGCAGAAGCTCAGAAAATTCAAGCTGGATATGAGTTTGAAAATAAAAGAAGAAGTTACCAAGCAGATCAAAGCTAAGGTTCTCAGAGTGGTTGAATATTCGACCTGGTTGGCCAACATCGTGCCAGTTTCGAAGAAGGATGGGAAAGTCAGAGTATGCGTCGATTATCAGGACCTAAATAGAGCAAGCCCCAAAGATGATTTTTCACTACCCAACATACACATAATAATTAACAATTGCGCCAAGCATGAACTCATATCCATTGTGTATTGCTTCATGGGAAATCATCAAATCTGGATGGATGAAGAAGATGCCGAGAAAACAGCTTTTATCACACCAAGGGGGGTGTACTGCTACAAAATGATGTTGTTTGGTCTGAAGAATGTTGGGGCCACTTATATGAGAGCCATGACAACTATTTTCCTTGACAACACAAGGAGATAGAGGTATATGTGGATGCCGTCATTATCAAATTCAAGAAGGGCACATATCACATAGCGGACTTGAGGAAATTCTTTAATCGACTTCGAAGGTACAATTTGAAATTGAATCTCGCAAAATGTCCCTTCGGGGTCCCCTCCGGAAAGTTGTTAGGGTTCATCGTCAGTCCCGGAGGGATTGAGCTGGACCCATCAAAGGTCAAGGCTATCCAGGATTTGCCGCCTCCAAAGAACAAGAAAGACGTGATGAGTTTTTTGGGGCGTCTCAATTATATCAGCTGCTTCATAGAACAATCAAATGTGATATGTGAGCCGATTTTAAAAATGGTAAATAAGGATGCCGCAACTAGTTGGACTGAAGACTGCCATAATGCTTTTGACAAAATAAAAGAATATTTGTCCACACCTCCAGTCCTAGTCCCGCCAGAGCCTGGTAGACCGCAACTACTCTATCTCTCCGTACCAGATGGGGATTTCGGTTGCGTCTTTGGACAACATGACGAGACGGGAAGGAAAGAACAGGCCATATATTATCTTAGTAAGAAGTTCACACCCTACGAAGCACGGTATTCTCTGCTGGAATGCACATGTTGTGCTTTGACCTGGATAGCCCAGAAACTGAGGCACTACTTCTGTGCCTATACCATATATCTCATATCAAGGATGGATTCTTTGAAGTACATCTTCCAGAAACCCATGCCTACAGGGAAGCTAGCAAAATGGCAGATATTGTTCAGTGAATTCGACATCGTCTATGTGACTCAGAAGGCGGTTAAGGGACAAGCATTAGTGGATCACCTTGCAGAAAATCCTGTAGGAGGAGAATACGAGCCACTAAAAATGTATTTTCTTGATGAAGAAGTATCATTCATAGGAGAAGATATCGCCGAAGCCTACGACGGGTGGAGAATGTTTTTCGATGAAGCCGCAAATTTCAAATGAGTGGGTATTGGAGCCGTTTTAGTATCAGAGACAGGTCAACATTATCCGGTATCCGGGAAACTCAGATTTCCATGCACCAATAATATGGAGGAATATGAAGCTTGCATATTGGGGCTCAATTTAGCCATCGACAAGAATATCCAGGAATTATTGGTAATTGGTGATTCAGATCTTCTGGAACATTAGGTGTAGGGAGAATGGGATACAAAGAATACCAAGATATTACCATATATGTATCATGTGTAAGAGATGATGAAGAGGTTCACGAAGATAGAGTTTAGACATGTCCCGAGAATCCAGAATGAGTTCGCAAACGCATTGGCCACTTTGTCCTCCATGATACAACATCCGGACAAGAATTTCATCGACCCCATTCCGGTAAGGATTCATAATCATCCAGCTTACTACGCTCATGTTGAAGAAGAAACAGATGGGAATCCATGGTTCCATGATATCAAGGAGTACTTAGCAAAAGGATAGCACCCGGAGCATGCAAATCATACTCAGAAACGCACACTCAGGAGATTATCCAACCATTTCTTCCAAAGTGGAGGAATTATGTACAGGCTGACTCCAGACCTAGGGCTATTACGGTATGTTGACGCCAAGGAAGCTTCCAAATTTCTCAAAGAGTTGCACGCTAGAACTTGCGGACCACACATGAATGGTTTCGTTTTAGCCAAGAACATACTAAGAGCAGGAAATTTTTTGATGACTACAGAAATAGACTGCATCAGGTATGTCCAGAAATATCATCAGTGCCAAATATATGCAGATATGATACGGGTGCCGCCAAATGAACTCAATGCAAAAAGTGCACCTTGGCGTTTTGCCACTTGAGGAATGGATGTTATTGGGCCGATCGAGGCTGCCGCTTCAAACGGGCATAGATTCATTCTAGTGGCCATAGACTACTTCACAAAATGGGTTGAAGTTGCCCCTTACAAAGCTATAACCAAGAAAGTCGTCGCAGATTTTGTCAGAGATCGTATTGTTTGCCGATTCAGGGTGCCGGAATCCATCATCACCGATAACACCGCCACCTCAACAGTGACTTAATGAAAGCTATGTGTGAAACCTTCAAAATAAGCATAAAAATTCCACAGCATATCGACATCAAATGAATGGAGCCGTGGAGACCGCCAACAAAAATATCAAGAAAATATTGAGAAAGATGGTAGAAAACCACAACCAATGGCACGAGCAATTATCATTTTCCTTATTAGGGTACCGTACCATAGTCCACACATCAACCGGGAAACTCCTTATTTGCTGGTCTATGGAACTGAAGTTGTCGCTCCTGCCGAGGTCGAAATTCCTTCCTTAAGAATTATACAAGAAGCTGAACTCAGTAATGCAGAATGGATAAGAAGTCTTTACGATAAATTAGCTCTCATTGATGGGAAAAGAATGAATGCAGTGTTTCATGGTCAACTTTATCATAACAGAATGTCCATAGCTTTCAACAAAAGGGTCAGACCTAGATAGTTTGCACTGGGGCAGCTGGTACTGAACTGGATCTTTCCACATCAGGATGAAGCCAAAGGGAAATTTTCACCCAACTGGCAAGGACCCTACATGGTTCATAGGGTAGGAAGATAACTCATACTCACATAAATGGAATGAGAAATTTGGCCAAATCCTATCAATTCAGACGCAGTCAAAAGATATTATGTTTAGAACATTTGCATTTCTTCATCTGATGTAATTGAATTACGCTCGACCTGATTCCCGTTTAAGAGGGGATACGTAGGGAGCCCTGTGGGTTCGGTCATAATTCAATAAAAATATTATTTTTTCCACAATTGGAAACTGGGGTAGAATTTTGAGGAGGGCCCTCAAAATTCCGGAGCAAGTCCAGTCGACGTCATCGTATGCAGAACGGTCAGAGAATCGTATAAGTAACTGGGGAATAATTTTGAGGAGGACCCTCAAAATTCTACTGCAAGGAATTCGGAGTGTCTCTAAAAGTGTCGCAGTCATTGGTTCATCTAATTTATTCGATATTGCATACTAATGTATTTTAAATAACTACATCCACTATATGCACATATATTTTTCAAAAAATTTATCTTATGAAACATCCAGATGTTACCCATAGTGACTCGAGCAGGATTTCGATACAAAGCAAGGCAAAACAAGCAGACGAAGGCGCGTGTCACGACACAAAAATCACAGGTCATGATGGCACCTAACCTGACCCGCTAGGAAAGCCAATTATCAAAAGATCCAAACCAAATGAACTTGTAGGAAATTAAAATAGGATCTTTTCTTAATCTGAACTATTACAAATTTACCCAAGAACTGGTAGTACGAATCAAGAGCTTCTAGGATTTAGGATTTATAAAGAAAATATAAATAATCATACAATCTATTTGAAAACTATATGAACAGATTAATAATGTCTAAAACTACCAAGGACTAGTGGCAGCTTCTATCCAGAATACACGAACATCTTCAGGGTCAGCCCCCGACTTCTTCAGTAGCTCCGCTCCAATAGTCTGCACAGAGTGTGCAAACGTACAGTATCAGTACAACCGACCCCATGTACTGGTAAGTATCTTGACTAACCCCGTCGAAGTAGTGACGAGGCTTTTAGTTAAAAGATGCTCTTTAATAAACACTATAATGTAAACTAGCAATAGAACTATGCGACAGAATANTAGTGTGAAAGAAGTACTCAAGACATCAAATCTAGCGGCACGGCAACACCCTTCGTGCATTTATCTTATCCTCACCATATATGCGTAAAACAGTACCAACCAAATGATAGAAATACCGATAATAGAAATGACAAGGAAGGAAATATGCAAGCAATAATAATAAATGGGAATGTACAGACAAACATTAGTAACAAACTAAGTAGAGAGCATAGAATTAATGACCACAATTAGGGAAAAGGTTATAATTTCATCTAACTAGCATGATGGAGGCGTGAAGATGGACATAACAAATAAGAGGATGGGAGAGGGGTGCATGTTCTTGATAATGCAACAATAGAGCATGAATGGCCAACATGGGAGAAGACTCGTGCCTAAGTGCAGCAAAACAGATATGACATGGATGCAATCATAACACCCGAAAGTAAGTATGATGTTTAAAACAAATAGAAGGCATAGGCAACACAACAACGATTTAGATAGAGAATGAGGACAGAACAGTGAAGACAAGTCACATAAGAACCACAAATATGACGGTAATAATTCAAGGTAATACATGAAGATATATAGAAGAAAATATTATCATAACATGATGCATGTCTCTCGTCCTCACTTCTACGGAAACATCCTTCGTACCTCACAATGATACAAAGTATAAAAGTATAAATGCAATGGTATGGCATCACTCTTCGTGCTTTTAATCACAAATGACATGGCATGGCATCACCCTTTGTGCTTTTACTCTCAATAACATGGCACGACATCTCCCTTCATGATTTTACTCTCAATAATATGGCACGGCATCACCCTTCGTGCTTTTACTCTCAATAATATGGCACGACATCACCCTTCGTACTTTACACTCTTCCTCACATGATAATGAATATAAAATGGCACGGCATCACCCTTCGTGCTTTTACTCTCAATAATATGGCACGACATCACCCTTCGTACTTTACACTCTTCCTCACATGATAATGAATATAAAATGGCACGGCATCACCCTTCGTGCTTTACACTCTTTCTCACCAAGCATATGAATATCAATAAAATGGAAAGGTAGGAAGTATATATAACATCGAGGAGAGTGATCAACGAATATTCCAAACAAGTACTCAATTACTGCTTTACAAGCCAAGAATGATTCAATGAAACCCTCAAGGACCATATAATTCAAGTACTTCCACAAATCCCATAATTTATCAACAACACAAAGATGGAATCTAACATCTAAAAAATATCAGTCATAGCAACGTATTAACGATTATGCAAGGAGATGGTCGAATTAGACACATCAATGTATCCTAAGAATTTCCATCACATTGATTAAGCTATATTAGGCTAAGTCTCGACTCTAACATTTTATACTACGTTCTTAATATCTAGAAGTCAAGTGAGGCATGAAGCAAGAAGGTTATGAATTCTACAAGACACAATTATAACATAATCTACCCCCGAGCATGATTAACCCTGGCACATACATATACGTTCGTCACCTCACATATGTATCACCCCCGCATGTAGCAAACAATGACAAATAGAAGGAAAAATTCCCTCAACAAAGTTAGGCAAAACACTTACCTCGAACAAGTCAATTACGATACCGAGCAAGCCAAGCGATGGTCCAAAAATGTCATATCGCGCGTTCCGACCTCCGAACGGCTTGAAACTAACCAAAAATAACTCAAATACATCAAACAATGCTAAAGGAACCAATCCCAATTGAAAAAGGTCGAATCTTTAATCAAAGACCCAAAATCGGCCAAAAAACCCAACCTGGGCCCGCACCTCAGAACCTGTCAAAACACATAAAATTCGATAACCCATTCATGTCACGACCCAAAATCCGATAAGGTCGTGATGGCGCCGGACACCATTGTCAGGCAAGCCATCACTCAATAGATAATTAAAATTCTTATTTTAGTATTTTGAAATCGTTACTTTTCATTTCATTATATGAAAAATCAATAAAATTTACTGAGTAAATAATGATGTTTTAACAATTCATTTAACAAATACATCCCAAAGTCATCCCAGAACCGGTGTCACAAGTGCATGAGAAATTTCTAAGAAAAAACAAATGAAATACAATAACCATCCAGAATACAAATGGGACAGTAAAGAAAGTACAACTCGATACTCTGAAAGAGACTCTGCTGGTTGCGGGTCGTCTCGAGAGGTGCAGCTCACCCAAGTCCCCATATCAACCATGCCATGGCGCCAAGCGAGGCCACTAGATATACATGTATCTGTGCAACAAAATGCACAGCAAGTGCAGTATGAGTACGAAAACAACGTGTACTAAGTAAGTATCCCGCCTAACCTCGAAGAGGTAGTGAAGAGAGGTCGAATTCGACACTTGCTAGAGGTCAATTTAATAAAATCAAAGGTGACACTAAGCATGGATATCATAGATAATTAACAAATAGTGATTGGAAATAACAACTTCTTCCAAATTTACAAACTTTAATTCTTCGTCATTTCAGTTGACAACTTATAATTCAAGGCCAGTAAACAGTAAATAATCACAGAAAGTACTCAGCAAATATCATGCGCAAGTAATGCCGAGGGTCGAATGGATCGAACCAACGATAAATATAAAATGTGCACTACCGAAGGGTCGAAGGGCTCGAACAATATATGCATCTATTACCCCGCTCGCGAATCGATCATGCGACGCGATCATATAATTAATAGAGTTCCCCCGCTCACGAATTATACTTGCGACGTAGGTACTCATAGATACACACATTCAAATAGTAAATCAAGACTTTATCAGGAAAACAATTACCCAAGGAAATGATAAATTCTCTTTTAATGGTCACGAAGATAGTATTTAAATCTTTTCTAGAAATTCATTTGCCAAGTTCGATAAGGTTTAGATATTTTCAAATTTATCAGTAAAGTCAAGTACGGCAAATAAAACATGTTTTTGGGTCCTAGACTACCCGGACATAGGCATAATAGTAGCTACGCACGGACTCTCGTCACCTCGTATGTACGTACCCCACAAATAGTATCATATGATTGATTATTTCACCTATAGGGACATTTCCTCCTTACAAGGTTAGAAAGGAGACTTACCTCGCTCCGAAATTCCATAACCGGCATTCCATGCCGTTTCGATGACTCTAATCAATGGACAACGCTCCAAAACTAGCCAATAATTATTCAAACCCATTAATATATATATACCCAATTACTCATTATAAGCTGATTTATAAAAATTCCGAACCCCGAACGAAAAATCGATAAAATCACCCTCGGGCCAACGTGCCCGAATTCCGAAATTTTTCGAAGATAAAGATTACCCATAGCTTCACTAACTCAAATATATAATTCACCCTCAATTTCATTTCCAAATTCGTGGCCAAAATCCAAGAGCATAAATTTTCTAGGTTTTCTACCAAAACCCCAAGTTTATACAAATTTCCATGTTAAAAATCTAAACATAATCAATGTATTTAACTCAAGGTGGGTGGGGATATCTTACCTTGCTATATATGATGAAACCCCCTCTTCAAACCTTCCAATAATCGCCCAAGCCAAGAGAAAAAATGAAAGAAAGTGACAAATCCCACTTTTAAAATAACACACTACCCAAACCCGACCTCCGCACATGTGGTCGAACCGCCGCACCTGTGGCCTCGCAGGTGCGGCCCGAACCTCGCACCTGCACACTTCCCTTGCCCAGCACGGATCCGCACCTGCGCCTTCTTTTCCGCATCTGTGCCTTCGCAGGTGCAGACATAACCTCACACTTGCGCCCCTAGCCAAGCCAGTCCTTTTTCCACTTCTGCGACACCAAGGCCGCACCTGCGGCCAAAACCTCGCAGGTGCGGTTACACAAGACACCAGCAGCCTAGCCTTTCTCAAACTTCCAAATTCGATCCGATAACCACCCGGAATCCACCCGGGGCCCCCGGGACCCCGTCCAATCACAGAAACCAGTTCCAAAACATAATGCGGACCTGATCGAGGCCTCAAATCACATTAAATAATGTCGAAATAGTGGATCGCAACTCAATTTAATCTTTATGAACTTTAAAATTTCCAACTTCTACATTCGATGCCGAAACCTATCAAATCACGTCCGATTGACCCAAAATTTTGCACACAAGTCACATTCAACATTACAGACATGTTCCAACTTTCGGAATCGAAATCCGAACCCGATATCAAATTTTCCACTTCCGGTCGGACTTCTTAAAAACCTTCAAATTTCTAACTTTAGCCAAATGACTCCAAAATGACCTACGGACCTCCGAATTCACTTTCGATCACCTTGTAACACCAGAATCACCATACGGAGCTATTCCAAGATCGAAATCCCAACCGGACATCAAAAGCACTAAAATGCACTTCAACCCAGACTTATGAAATTTCTTCTAAAATACTAGTTTCCACAATATGCGCTGAAACGCTTCCGGGTCATCCAAAACCTTCTCCGAACATACGCCCAAGTCCGAAATCATCATACGAACCTGCTGGAACCTTTAAATCCTGATTCTGAGGTCGTTTACTCAAAAATCCAATCTCAGTCAATTATTCCAACTTAAGGCTTTCGAAATGAGAATTTTCTTTCCAATTCGACTCCGAACTTCCCGAAATTCAGTTTTGACCATGCCCACAAGTCATAATACTTGAAATGAAGATGCTCATGGCCTTAAACTGCCAAACGACGCGCTAGAGCTCAAAACGACAGGTCGGGTCGTTACATTCTCGCCCAATTAAACATGCGTTCGTCCTCAAACGTGCTAAGAACTGCTCTGGAGGTATCTGAAATCACCATTTAACACTGCGTGCACCTACCTGTGTTGCCATCACTCAGCTGAGCGCATTAGCTCGATCAAATCCGAAGATATCCTCCTTTATCCATACAGCAAGCTCAGAACCCAGTTCCAACTCCCGAAATTCTCTACCAGGACTGTTTCTAATACATGAACACCAAATCGATCACTACACGAGGTACCAGAACATGATTGCATGCCTTAGCTGAATTACCACCATACACTCCATAATTCATCATTTAACCATAATGATGTTCCTTGATCTTAATAGCCAATATTCCACAAACCTGATGCTCCTAATGCATCTCATGACATATATATAGGTCTTGCTATAACGCTTACGATACCACCACAATGGAGGAGGTGTGTAGAAATTTATAACCAACTGCAGATTCAACAAATCATTGAATCTCTCCTCTTGACTAGAATCATCACCTCATTACGAACCAAATAATGGTATTTGTCCTTTAATATACTTCACATAATCTTATCGCACTGATCCCTGATCCAATAATCTCATCTCACCCAGTATGAACTGTTCAGACAACAAGTCACCCCAAACATGACCAATAGTCTCACATGATGCCACAACGCGCCAATAGGCCATAACTCGAACATGATACATAAAGAAATGACTCAGGGAAGGACTACTCAACTCACACAACTATTATGAACTTTCCTCAGAAAATAGAAAGCAAAACATAAGAAAATAGATATAGGGAACCGTACTAAACATCACGCTGTTGCGGCGCACAACCCGATCAATACATGCTCGTGGCGGTGTGCCACCCGATCCAAATAACATAACCGTGGCGGCGTGCCACCCGATCCAAATAACATAACCGTGGCGGCATGCCACCTTATCCACACATGAAATTCACATAAGGAGATACACACCGAGCTAAATTGCTCATTACCACAAAATATTGAATATCGGTCACAAACATTCTAAGTGCATAATACCATCCTAGGGAGACTGATAGAGTCATACGCTACAAAACTCAAGCACAACTAAGGTGCGATATATATATATATATATATATATATACACACATGGTGTATATATATAGTGCATATGCATCATCATTTTTATAAGTATACACAAATATTTTTTCATAATTTTCCATATTTCTAAAGACTTTAAACCAATTTATTTCTGCATTTTATTATATAAATATCCAATAATCATCCTCTAAATTATTTTTATGATGAGTTAATCATCTAAACTTATCTTTTATATCAATATGAGGTTTTAAATATTTTTCAATGCGTTTCTTATAACGACATTGCATTTTAAGGCTAAATTGCACATTTTGCAATAATAGCCCACATGCATATATAATTACATTATTGATGCAGAAAATGACTTTTTTATATTTTATACTTATGTAGTTATTTTTAAACAATCACAAATGATATTTTTGATATTTATTAATTACTTTTATAAATTATTTATTTATTAAATATTGGGTATTTAAAATTTCGCCCAAACCTTACCTATTTTCGGACCTAAACTACCTATTCCCAGCCCAATAACATCTAAGCCCAAACCAAATAACCCCCAATCCAACCAATTAAACCAAACCGGCCCAAGACCTCCAGCTAATCGTGGTCGTTGATCTCTGAGATCAATGACCCATATTACTCCTTCCCTTTTAATTAACCTAATACTCCCCTAACCTTAAATNCCCCTCCCACTCCCCCTTCTCTCTGTCAAATCATAGCCCAAATCCTTCTCCTAATTCCACCGGACATGGGATTATACGGCCATTTCTTGCCATATACGACTCTTCCTTCGTACTGGATCCTTCCCTATACCGCTTTCCTAAACATGGCAAGCGGATCTCATCAGAATCGAACCAAAGTCAGTTCAACTTCTTAACCTTTTCACTATTCTGTCTATATTCACTCTTGTTCTATTATGGGTACGAATCTCTGTATATCTCTGTTGATTCTTACTTACCCCAGAAATTAGGATTTCAAATCTCTTAGATCGAACCAAAATTGGTTCTATTCTATGATTTTAAGTGATATTGTTGTCTATATTCATCTTATTTTGTGCAACGTTTGATTTTTTATTTTTAGATTCTGCTGATTTTTGTACTTTCCCTAAAATTAGGGTTTTTGAAATTTCTCTCTTTTCCTTACTGATTTCGGTAGCATGTTATGTTCTTTCCTTTCTAGTGTTTGACTGGTGATTTTCTTTGTTTGGGTGTTCGATTTCTACTGCTATATAAACCCCTCCCCATTCCCTTTTGAGAGGGACGGGAATCATTAAGAAATTTACTAAAAAATTAAAGTTGCGTTTTCTTTGTTCTCTAATACTCTTGCTCCATATTTTGGTTCCTGGCTAGCTGAAAGCCAAAGCCAAAAATTCTGGGTTCTTTCTCTTTGTTGATATTCATAACACTGTGGACTTCCGTTCTTTCTTGTTTTTCGCTTAACTGGTGAGTTACCAAACCTTTGTCATTTCATTCCTTTTTACCTTTCATTAGCATATGTTTTCACTTCTGAAGATTGTGGTTTAATGTGTTTCTGGGCTGTTCTTCTGTGCAATTCTGACTATCTTACTTCAACTTTAGGCCTTTCTGATCTTAATTTTATTACATTTGTAGTTTGAGTCATGCTTAGACCTGATTTGAGCTAATTAATTTATTTTTAAGTTTTCCTAGCCTATGTGTTACTGATGTTTAGAACCTTTGCACTTTAGCCATCTCTTTAGTGTTTAAGTTTGCTATTGACCATGTTACTTGAACATGCTTTCATATCCCTTTTATGGGTTAGTTGATTAAGCATGAATTTATTCACTAAATATCTAGCATAAGTCTATTTATGAACTTGTTGTGATGATATGTAGCATGTTTGATCCTATATGCTTCTACCATGTCTTGACTTCCCAATAGTTGCCTTAATTTGTTCTCATTCTGTTAAGTTCCGTTGGTAATTGATATGATCCCTTCTTGAGATGCTAGCATCTACAGTTAGCATAATTTGAACCTTTTTCTTATTATGAGTCTGTGTACATCAATCTTGAAAACTTGTCTTGTTAATATATGTATTATGTGTTGAATTTGTTTTTCTGAAACTTTGTTAAGCATGTTCTTAAAACCTAAGCATGTTCTATGTGCTCAGCTTGAATCTGCTTGTATCCCTCAGTGTTGTCTCTTAACCTTAGTCTATTCCCTTATTGCCTGGTCTCTTTTGAGTTCTTATTCTTAGTCGGCTGAAACCCAAGGCTACTTAGGTTCTATCATTTGACCTCCCTAGTGTGAGCACTGCTCAGGGTCCAATTGAGACCTTTGTGAACTCTAACACGCTAGGATTTGGTCCTTAGTCTTTCTCTGAATTTACCCTATCAACCTCCCTAGTGTGAGCACTGCCCTGGGTTCGTGAAGCCCTTGGGAACTCTGACATACTAGGGTCTTGGTTCTATTTGCTCAACTCTATTTTCTACCTACTGGATGAATCCATTAGTTTTTGGCTGCCTTATGTCAATGAAGATGTAATTTTTGGGCTGTTGTGAACCATGGGAATGAAGGCCTGGCCTGGCTGTGTATATCTTTCGTCCTGATGTAGATTCACTGTAGTTATTTTATTCTGTAATTTATGTTATTCATTGGGTCTGTAATAATATTGTAATAACTATTGGGGTATTAGTAAAATTGGGAAAAGGGGGTTTATCTTACCTATAGGTGCTCTACTTTGCTTAAATGTGTTATTATGCTCAAACGTATTCAGTTATTATGCGTTAGAAATCCTGCCTATACGTTATCAACTTTTCTCAAATGTGTTCTGCTTTTACCTGTTAGAAACCATGCCTATAGGATATTAAATAACCAATATCTCAATGTGCACATGCATTAGGCTGTATAGGATTCTGTTAATTTACGTGCTACCTAATCTGCAAATTTGGATACCATGCCTCTAGGATCTAAAATCAGTCTCAATTATGACTATAGAAATCATGCCTATAGGATCATAAATCAGTCTCAATTATGACTATAGAAATCCTGCTTATAGGGTCTAAAATTAGTCTTAATTATTATCCTGCTCATTTCTTTCAAGTGCTAATGTTGAACTTTCAACATTGTGCTAATTATTATTACTAGAAAGCATGCCTATAGGACTCGACTAAGCAGTTCTGAATATATTCCTGTGATTATCATTGTTAATTAATGCATAAATCACCTAGATGTCATGCCTATAGATTTAACCTCTTATACTTAAAATCAGTAGGCAACTGCATAGTCTTTTAGAAATCGTATTAAGAAAATGGTATCTACATATGAAACGGTCTGCCCATTAAAATCCAGAATCACATAGAGATCATGCTTATAGGATTCCGTAACTTTAATTTGTCTAAAGTCTGCAACTGTCAAATGTTAATTGGTTTGCGTGCATTTGCTGTCCAAGTGCGGAGGCTAACTTGAGCCTTATGTAACGACCCGGTCGGTTATTTTGAGAGTTAGCACCCCGATCCCCTAATGAATGCTTTCCCCACTTTTATATCTGCTTATGGGACTTGTCGGAATGATTAATCGTGAATTTCGGAGAGTTTTTGGACACATAGTCCCTATATATGAGTTTGAGCTTTAGAAATCGGACCGTAGTGGGAAATGTGTGAAGACGGATCCGGAATAGAATTCTATCGATTCTGTTAGCTCCGTTGGGTAATATTGGGGTTAGGAGCATGCTCAGAATGTGTTCGCGAGATCTGTAGTAGATTTAGACTTGAATTGGCGAAAGTTAGAATTTCGGCGTTTTCGGCCGATAGGTGAAATTTTGATATGGGGCTCGGAATGGAATTTTGAGAGTGGTTGTAGGTCTTTAGTGTCATTAATTACCCGTGTGTAAAATTTGAGTCATTCGGACTAGTTTCGACGTGTTTCGGCATCGGTTGTAGAATTTGGAAATTTCATAAGTTCTTAGGCTTGAATCCATGCATAATTGGAAATTTTGATGTTATGTGATGTGTTTTGAAGGCTCGACTAAGTTTGGATAAGGTATTAGGACTGGTTGGTAAGTTTGGTTGAGGTCCTGGGGGCCTCGGGGATGTTTCGGATGCTCAACGGGATGATTTTGGACTTAGAAACCAGCTGAAGCACTGCTGGTACTGGTGTCTTGCACCTGCGGAAGGGGACCCTCAGGTGCGGACACACAGGTGCGGACAGAGATCTCGCAGGTGTGGAATTGACCAGGGTCAATCAGGCTCGCAGGTGCGGCAAGAGTTTCGCAGATGCGGAGCCGCAGAAGCGGCCCAGTTGATCGCAGGTGTGTCCCCAACCCTTTTAGTGAGATTTGGCACCTGCGATGTATTTTCCGCAAGTGCAGTCCAAGGGGGCGCAGGTGCGGGATCGCTGGGCAGTTTATACCAAATTCGAGGGTTTTGAAATTTATATTTTCTAAAACGATTAGGAGCTCGGGTTTAGGCGATTTTGAGTGGGTTTTGAAGAGAAGACTCATAGGTAACGATTCCTAACCTTATTTCACTTGTATATGATTAATCTATAGCAATTTCTTTAATATAATCAAGGAATTTGGGTGAAAAATCATGAAAATGGGAGGAAGGTTCCCCAAAAAGAAATCCAAGAATTTAATGAGATTTTGACGTCGGTTTTCGATGATTCTTGTTCGAGTGAGTTCCTGAGTGAATGGGTGTTCTAAATTTGTAACCTTCACTCGATTCCAAGATGTGGGCCCGGGGGACTTTTTGGATAATTTTCCTAATTTCGCGTATTAGCCTTGAACTAATTAGCTAGATCGATTTCTTACGATGATATTTACATTATGCAATTGAATTGAATAGATTTGGGTCATTCGGAGTCAGGTACTAGTAGCAAGAACATGGTTTTGAGTTGAGTAAAGCAGTCGAGGTAAGTGGCTTGCCTAACTCTGTGTTGGGGACTTCCCCTTAGGTTGTGACGCCGTGTACGTGACGAGTACGTGCACGGGCCATTATTGCTAAAATTCCATTTTTTTCCATCCATGCCATAAATCATTTCACTCTTATTTCACTATTTAATGTGCTAATTGTGTAGTTTAGATTAGGAAGGAGCATGTCTACCTGTTTTACCTGAATTTCCTATTTGATACTATATGCACCATGTTTAGTTAGTCCTATCCTTTGTCTTGCCTGTGACTTTCCTCCCAAACTATTTAAATAAACCTTATCCGGCATTCATTCGCATTTCATATTTAAATTGGAACTACGGACGTATTCCGGGAGCTTTCCCCCTGTACTGCATATTTAAATTGGGACTACGGACGTATTCCGGGAGCTTTCCCCCTGTACTGCATATTTATTTTGGGACTACGGACGTATTCCGGGAGATCCCCCTGTACTGCATAATCATTTGGAACTATGGGGCGGTATCCCGGGAGATTCCACTTTGTGATATATTATGTTGAGCCGAGGATTTTCTTTACTGTAAATTTATATTGATTTTCTTAAACTGTTTACCGTACACATTACCTATCTTTTGTACTGTTTTAAACTGATTTATTTAGAGATCCAGTAGAGCCTTAACCTGACCTCGTCACTACTTGACCGGGGTTAGGCTTGGCACTTACTGGGTACCAAATGTGGTGTACTCATGCCCTTTCCTGCACATGTTTTTTTTCGTGTGCAGATCCAGGTACGAGCTATCAGCCTCATGGTTAGTCGATGTTGCTGATTCTAGGAGACAAGGTATTTCTTCTGCGTCCGCAGAATCCTCTGAGTCTCCTTCTATTCTATCTTGTAGAGACATTCTTATGTACTTTTCCAGTTTTTGTTAGAGCTACAGTAGTGTTAGAAGCTTGTGACTGTCTGTAATATTCCAGGTTTTGGGAAGTTATGTTTTGTATGAGCCGAGCGGCAAGTACGTTACATATGTCCTTTCCCTTATCCTCTTTATTGCTTTGCGTTTTATTTCAATTTTTTCCCCGTTATAGTAGGCTTACCTAGTCGTAGAGACTAGATGTCGTCATGACACCTTCGGAGGGTAAATCGGGTCGTGACAAGTTGGTATCAGCGTGTCTAGGTTCATAGGAGTCACAAGCCGGTTTATTAGGGTCTCGCGGATTGGTACGGAGACGTCTGTATCTATCTTCGGGAGGCTATGTAACTATTAAGAACAATCATATTTCCTTGATTTCCTTGTCGTGCGAGTTATTGACATCAAAAATTCTATTCTATTCTTTCCCACAGATGGTGAGAACCCGTACTGGGAGGACCCACGACCAGGCACCCGAACCCCCTGCTAGAGACGCCAGAGGCCGGGGTAGAGGAAGACCACGCGTTGCAGCCCGAGCACCGGCGAGAGCAGCAACAAAGAAGCCTACAGCAGCTCCAGCTGGAGAGCCGGCACAGGAGATCCCTATTACTGCTCCAGCTTTACAGGAGACTTTAGCTCAGTTCATGAGCATGTTCAACACTCTAGCTCGGGCTGGACTGATATCTCCCGCTACATCTCAGGCCGGGGGAAAGGCACAGATTCCCGTAGCCCGCACTCTTGAGTAGAGGGGACAGGTTGATCAGGCCCCGGAGTATATTCCTATGCCCCCAGTGGCTCCGGTACAGCATGGGACCAGGGTAGCTTCTTCTGAGGCAGAGCAGCTCAGACTTGAGAGGTAAAAGAAACCACCCACCAATTTTCAGCGGACTAGCTTCAGATGACGCTCTAGGGTTTCTTGAAGAGTGTCATTGCATTCTCCGCACTATGGGGATTATGGAGACCAGTGGAGTTTCTTTCACCGCTTTCCAGCTGAGGGGAGCGGCATATCAGTGGTGGCGGGCCTATGAGCTGAGTAGTCCGGACGAGGCAGCCTCACTCACTTAGACTTAGTTTTTAGAGATGTTTTTGCGAGAGTATGTCCCTGATATCCTCAGGGATACTTGGTGCACGGAGTTCGAGCAGTTGCGCTAGGGTACTATGACTGTGTCGTAGTATGCAGCCCGTTTCAGTGAGTTAACTTGGCATGCACCAGCCTTGGTTTCCACAATCAGAGAGCGGTTTTTCCGCTTCATTGAGGGACTTCACCCTAGTATTCGGACCAGTATGGACAGAGAGTTGGAGATGGATATCACTTATCAGCAGGCAGTGAGTATTTCCAGGAGAGTAGAGGACATGTTCGCTTGGGAACAAGAGGAGAGAGAGGCCAAGAGTTCTCGAGAGATTGGCCATTTTTCAGGAGCTCATGCACCACCAGCACGTTATGGTAGGGGCTTTGTGGGTCTCCATGTTCATTCAGCCCTTCCAGCAGCCAGCGGTGTTCCAGCTCCTCCTAGACCTCAGGAGTTCTATTATACACCGCCAGTATCCAGTGTGTCTCTGGTTCGAGGTGCTATTACCCGCCAGCCCAGCAGGCCAACTCCTATTCAGTCTTTGTCTCAGTCGCAGCCTCCTCCGAGGGGTTGTTTTGAGTGTTGTGACACTCATCACTGGATTAGAGATTTCCCAATGGCTAGGAGGGGTGCACCTCCACAGTCTTATCAGCCTCCACGTGCTCCGCCGGGCCCTCCGGCTATTCTTCCAGCCCCAGCTGCCACTCCCCTCCTCAGTCAACTCGAGGTGGAGTTCGGCGAGGTAGAGGTCTCCCTAGAGAGGGAGGCCAGGCTTGATACTATGCCCTTCCAGCCCGTTCCGAGGTTGTTGCTTCAGACTCAGTCATCACAAGTATTGTCCCTGTCTGCCATAGGGATGCATCAGTATTATTTGATCTAGGATCTATGTATTCATATGTGTCCTCTTATTTTGCTCCACATTTAGGGATATCTCGAGATTCTTTGAGTTCCCCTGTTTATGTATCTACTCCTGTGGGAGACTCTTTAGTTGTGGACCTCGTATATTGGTCGTGTTTGATTTCTCTTCGTGGTTTTGAGACCAAGGCTGATTTGTTATTACTCAGCATGGTAGATTTCGATGTTATCTTGGGCATGGACTGGTTGTCGCCCATTATGCTATTCTTAATTGTCACACTAAGACTGTGACGCTGGCTATGCCAGGCTTTCCGAGATTAGAGTGGAGAGTTACCTTAGAGTATACTCCCCGCAGGGTCATTTCTTTCCTTAAGGCTCAGCGGATGGTTGAAAAGGGGTGTGATGCGTATTTGGCCTATGTGAGAGATGTCAGTGTTGATACCCCTCCAGTTGAGTCAGTCCCAGTAGTGAGGGACTTTCCTGATGTATTCCCAGCTGATCTTCCAGGTATGCCGCCCGACAGAGATATTGATTTTGGCATTGATTTGTTTCCAGGTACTCAGCCCATTTCTATTCCTCCTTATTGTATGGATCCTCCTGAGTTGAAGGAGCAATTACAAGAGTTACTTGATAAGGGTTGCATCAGGCCCAGTGTATCACTTTGGGGTGCTCCAGTGCTATTTGTGAAGAAAAAAGATGGATCTATGCGTATGTGTATTGATTATCGGCAGCTAAACAAGGTTACAGTGAAGAACAGGTACCCTTTTGCCTCGCATTGATGATTTATTCAACCAGCTACAGGGCTCCAGAGTATTCTCCAAGATTTACTTGCGATCTGGCTATCATCAGCTGAAGATTCGGGAGTCGTACATCCCGAAGACTGCCTTAAGGACCATATATGGTCACCATGAGTTTCTTGTCATGTCATTTGGGCTGACCAATGCCCCAGCAGCTTTTATGCATTTGATGCACAGTGTCTTACGGCCTTACCTTGATTCCTTCGTCATTGTGTTTATTGATGACATTCAGGTGTATTCCCGATCATGATAAGATCATGAGCAGCACTTGAGGACCGTGCTTCAGACTTTGAGGGAGAAGAGATTGTATGCGAAATTCTCTAAGTTTTGAGTTCTGGCTTGATTCAGTGGAATTATTGGGCCACATAGTGTCTTGTGATGGGATCAAAGTAGATCCGAAGAAGGTGGAGGCAGTACAGAGTTGGCCTAGACCATCATCAGCTACGGAGATCCGCAGTTTCCTTGGTTTGTCAGGGTACTATCGACGCTTTATAGAGGGATTTTCATCTATTGCAGCACCTATGACCAGACTGACCCAGAAGGGTTCTCAATTCAGGTGGACCGAAGAGTGTGAGGAGAGCTTTCAGAAACTTAAGACAACTTTGACTTCAGCCCTAGTATTAGTGTTGCCTACAGGTTTGGTGTCCTACATTGTCTACTGTGATGCCTCGAGGATTGGCCTTGGAGTAGTATTGATGCAGGACAGTAGGGTGATTGCCTACACGTCCAGGAAGTTGAAGGTGCATGAGAAGAATTATCCAGTTCATGACCTCGAGTTAGCAGCTATAGTTCACGCCCTGAAGATCTGGTGTCATTATTTGTACGATGTTCCATGTGAGATTTTTATGGATCACCGGAGTTTGCAGCACTTATTCAGACAGAAGGACCTCAATTTGTGCCAGTGGAGATGGTTAGAGTTACTAAAGGACTATGACATCACTATATTATACCACTCGGGGAAGGCTAATGTGGTGGTTATGCCTTGAGTCATCGGGCGGAGAATCTGGGGAGTTTGGCATATCTTTCGGCAGTTGAGAGGACCTTAGCCTTGGATGTTCAGTCCTTATCCAGTCAGTTCGTGAGGTTGAATCTTTCAGAGCCTTGTCGGGTTTTAGCTTGTGTGGTGGCTCAGTCTTCTCTTTATGACCGCATTCGAGAGCGCCAGTATGATGATCCCCACCTTCTGGTTCTTCAGGACAGGGTTCGGCGAGGTGACGCCAGGGATGTGACTATAGGAGATGAAGGTGTGATGAGGTTGCAGGGTTGGATCTGTGTGCCCAATGTGGACGGGCTTCGGGAGTTGATTCTTTAGAAGGCCCATAGCTCGCGGTATTCCATTCATCCGGGTACCGTGAAGATGTACCAAGATCTGAGGCAGCACTATTAGTAGAGAATGATGAAAAAGTATATAGTGGAGTTTGTGGCCAAGTGTCTCAACTGTCAGCAAGTCAAATATGAGCATCAGACGCCAAGAGGGTTACTTCAGCAGATTGAGCTTCCAGAGTGGAAGTGGGAGCGGATCACCATGGACTTTGTGGTTGGACTTCCTCGGACTTTGAAAAATTTCGATGCTATTTGGGTGATTGTGGATCGACTGACCAAGTCAGCCCGTTTCATTCCAGTGTTGACCACATACTCCTCCGAGAGGTTGGCAGAGATTTATATCAGGGAGATTTTTCTCCTCCACGATATTCCTTCAGAGAAAGGTACACAGTTCACTTCACGGTTCTGGAGAGCCGTTCAGCACGAGCTAGGCACCAGGGTAGAGTTGAGTACAGCCTTTCACCCTCAGACGGACGGGCAGTCCGAGAGCACGATTCAAATTCTTGAGGACATGCTCTCTTCCTGTGTGATGGATTTTGGAGGGTCATGAGACCGATACTTTCCACTTGCAGAGTTTGCTTATAATAACAGCTACCAGTCCAGCATTCAGATGGCGCCGTATGAGGCTTTGTATGGTAGACGGTGTCGGTCCCCTGTGGGATGGTTTGAGTCGGGCGAGGACCAATTTTTGGGTACATATTTGGTCCAAGATGCCCTGGACAAGGTGAAGGTGATTTAGGAGAGACTTCGCACGGCTCAGTCCGGACAGAAGATCTATGCGGACCGGAAGGTTCGTGATTTGGCATTTATGGCTGGTGATTGGGTTTTGCTTCGGGTATTTCCAATGAAGGGCGTCATGAGGTTCGGGAAGAAGGGTAAGCTGAGTCCGAGATTTATTGGTCCTTTTGAGGTATTTCGGCGTGTTGGGGAGGTTGCTTATGAGCTAGCCTTGCCTCCCAACCTAGCAGGAGTTCATTCGGTATTCCACGTCTCTATGCTCCGGAAGTATCACGGTGACACGAACCATGTTTTGGATTTCAGTTCAGTCCAGTTGGACAAGGATTTATCATATGTTGAGAAGTCAGTCGCTATATTGGATAGACAGGTCAGAAAGCTCAGGTCGAAGGATATTTCATCAGTCAAGGTTCGGTGGAGGGGTCAGCCGGTCGAGGAGGCAACTTGGCAGACCGAGCAGGATATGCGCAGTCAGTACCCCCATCTTTTCCCAGCTTCAGGTATGTCTTTATACTCGTTCGAGGACGAACAATTTTCTTAAGAGTGGGAGACTGTAACGACCCGGTCGGTCATTTTGAGAGTTAGCGCCCCGATCCCCTAATGACTGATCTCCCCACTTTTATATCTGCTTATGAGACTTGTCAGAATGATTAGTCGTGAATTTCGGAGATTTTTTGGACACATAGTCCCTATATATGAGTTTAAGCTTTAGAAATCAAACCGTAGTGGGAACTCTGTGAAGACGGATCCGGAATGGAATTTTGTCGACTCATTTAGCTCCGTTGGGTGATTTCGGGGTTAGGAGCATCTTCGGAATGTGTTCTCGAGGTATGTAGTAGATTTAGGCTTGAATTGGCGAAAGTTAGAATTTTGGCGATTTCGGCCGATAGGTGAAATTTTTATATCATGCTCGGAATGGAATTCCGAGAGTGTTTGTAGGTCCGTAGTGTCATTTATGACCTGTGTGTAAGATTTTGTGGTCATTCGAACTAGTTTTGACATGTTTCGGCATCGGTTGTAGATTTTGAAAATTTCATAAGTTCTTAAGCTTGAATCCATACATAATTGACGATTTTGATGTTATGTGATGTGTTTTGAAGGCTCGACTAAGTCTGGATAAGGTATTAGGACTGGTTGGTAAGTTTAGTTGAGGTCCCGGGGACCTCGGGGATGTTTCGGATGCTCAACGGGATGATTTTGGACTTAGAAACCAGCTGAAGCACTGGTGGTACTGGTGTCTCGCACCTGCGGAAGGGGACTCGCGGGTGCGGACGGGGACCTCACAGGTGTGGAATTGACCTGGGTCAGTCAGGCTCATAGGTGCGGCAAGAGTTCCGCAGATGCGGCCTAGTGACCGCAGGTGCGGCCCTAGCCCTTTTAGTGAGATTTCGCACCTGCGATGTATTTTCCGCAGGTGCGGTCCAAAGGGGCGCTGGAGCGGGATCTCTGGGCAGTTTATACCAAATTAGAGGGTTTGAAATTCATATTTTCTAAAATGATTGGGAGCTCAGGATTAGGCGCTTTTGAGTGGGTTTTGAAGAGAAGACTCATAGGTAACGATTCCTAACCTTATTTCACTTGTATATCATTAATCTATAGCAATGTCTTCAATATAATCAAGGAATTTGGGTGAAAAATCATGAAAATGGGAGGAAGGCTCCCCAAATAGAAATTCGAGAATTTAATGAGATTTTGACGTCGGTTTTTTGATGATTCTTGTTCAAGTGAGTTCGTGAATGAATGGGTGTTCTAAATTTGTAACTTTCACTCTATTCTGAGACGTGAGCCCGGGGGACTTTTTGGGCAATTTTCCTAATTTCGCGTATTAGCCTTGAACTAAGTAGCTAGATTGATTTCTTACAATGATATTTACATTATGTAATTGAATTGAATAGATTTGGTCCATTCGGAGTTGGGTACTCGTGGCAAGAGCGTGGTTTTGAGTTGAGTAGAGCAGTCGAGGTAAGTGGCTAGCCTAACTCTGTGTTGGGGACTTCCCCTTAGGTTGTTTTGATGCTATTTGTTGTATGGACGTCGTGTATGTGAGGTGACGAGTACGTGCACGGACCATTGTTGCTAAAATTACATTTTTTCCTTCCATTCCATAAATCATTTCACTCTTATTTCACTGTTTAATGTGCTAATTGTGTAGTTTAGATTAGGAAGGAGCATGTCTACCTGCTTTACCTGAATTTCTTATTTGATACTATGTGCACCATGTTTAGTTAGTCCTATCCTTTGTCTTTCCTGTGACTTTCCTCCCGAACTGTTTAGATAAACCTTATACGGCATTCATTCGCATTTCATATTTAAATTGGGACTACGGACGTATTCCGGGAGCTTTCTCCCTGTACTGCATATTTAAATTGGGACTACGGACGTATTCCGGGAGCTTTCCCCATGTACTGCATATTTAAATTGGGACTACGAACGTAGTCCGGGAGCTTTCCCCCCGTATTGCATATTTATTTTGCGACTACGGACGTATTCCAGGAGATCCCCATGTACTGCATAATCATTTGGAACTACAGGGCGATATCCCGAGAGATTCCACTTTGTGATATATTATGTTGAGCCGAGGATTTTCTTTACTGTAAACTTATATTGATTTTCTTAAACTGTTTACTGTAGACATTACCTATCTTTTGTACTGTTTTAAACTGACTTATTTAGAAATCCAGTAGAGCCTTAACCTGACCTCGTCACTACTTGACCGGGGTTAGGCTTGGCACTTATTGGGTACCAAATGTGGTGTACTCATGCCCTTTCCTGCACATATATTTTTTCATGTGCAGATCCAGGTACGAGCTATCAGCCTCGTGGTTAGTCGTTGTTGCTGATTCTAGGAGACTGCAAGGTATTTCCGCCGCGTCCGCAGAATCCTCCGAGTCTCCTTCTATTCTATCTTGTAGAGACGTTCTTATGTACTTTTCCAATTTTTGTTAAAGCTACAGTAGTGTTAGAAGCTTGTGACTGTCTGTGATATTCCGGGTTTTGGGAAGTTGCGTTTTGTATGAGCTGAGCGGCCAGTACATTACTTATGTCATTTCCCTTATCCCCTTTATTGCTTGCATTTTATTTCGATTATTTTCCCCGTTATAGTAGGATTACCTAGTCGTAGAGACTAGGTTCCGTCACGACACCTTCGGAGGGTAAATCGGGTCGTGATACCTTATTTGTTTATACATGAAAGTCCAATTTGTTTTGTATGTCGCCTAGTTTTTCCCATTTTTTAGCAACCTAAGTTAAGTCTAGAACCACCCAAGATAGAGGTCCAAGCGCCTCCTGGACAATAGGTATGGTACGGGTAGTGCACACATAAGGTACGATCTAGAATCAACTAGTGCGCTTTAGGTAAACAACTTAAAGATAGTAATCGGGTAGCAGGAGATGATAGTCTGTGCCCGCTGAATAATACGAGTAACACCCTACCTCGAGGGAGTTACGAAGTATTATTTATGTTGCACAGGGTGATCCTTAGGCTAAAAAACTTAGGACCCTCCACCTTTGCTTTTAAAATCAATCATTTTGTTTATTTGATCAATTTTGTCTTTCCTATTTTTGTTTAGACTAATTCATATAATTCGAGTTCGGTCGGGACTCACAGTTATGGACCTCGAGGAGTGCCTAACACCTTCTCCTCGAGGTAATTTGAGCCCTTACCCGATCTTTGATGACGCAAACTGGTTAAACCTGAGTTATTTGCAAATAGGTGTCCTAATGCACCACAAACCCGTTAGGTGGAGACTCTCTCTTTAACACCCTTCCTTAAAAGAGTTGTCACGTGTCGAAATCCAATTTCTCAAGAAAAAGGGGCGCGACACTGGCCACCACTCTGTAGAACTTACCTTTAAGTTTTGGTGGCACCTTCTTGTCACACAAAACACCAGACGCGAGTTTCCATTTCATCCATCCTGACCCAATACGATGTGTGACATTTTTATCAGTTTCCTCATCCCTCTAAATAATAGACCCGAAGTACTTAAAATTTCCTCTCCTAGGGATGACCTGCAAGTCCAGTCTCACCTCGCCTTCCCCTCTTTGAGTCTCGCCACTGAACTTACACTCCAAGTATTTTGTCTTGGTCCTGCTCAACTTGAAACCTTTAGATTCCAGGGTCTGCCTCCATACCTCTAATTGTGCTTTCACACCATCTCACGTCTCCTCAATCAATATACTATCATCTACAAATAGCATGCACCACGCCACTTCCCCTTAGATGTGGCGCGTCAGTACGTCCATCACCAGAGCTAATAAAAAAGGGTCGAGTGTCAACCCCTGGTGCAACCTCATCATAACCGGAAAATGATTCGAGTTACCACCCACCGTCCTCACTCGGGTCTTTACTCCATCATACATGTCCTTAATCAACCGTAGGAAACAGGTACACCTCTAGCCTCCACACATCTCCATAAAACCTTCATCGGAACTTTATCGTACACTTTTTCTAAGTCAATGAACACCATATGCAAGTCCTTCTTTCTCTCCCTATACTGCTCCTTCAATCTCCTAACAAGGTGGATGGCTTCTGTACGTAGTCGACGCCCCGACATAAACCTAAACTGGTTCTCGGAGATATACACACTCCTCCTCACTCTTAGCTCTACCATTCTCTCCAGACTTTCATAGTATGGCTAAGATTTTGGATATCACTCATGTTCTTGTATAGAGGAACCATCATGCTCTACCTCCACCTCCACTCTTTCGGCATCTTCTTCTTTCTAAAAAAATGACATTAAATAACCTAATGAGCAACTCCAAGCATGTCTTGCCCGCACTCTTCCAAAACTCCACCGTGATTTCATCCAACCTGGTCGCTTTGCCCCTGCTCATCTTACGAATAGCTCCCTCAACTTCATCAACTCTAATCCGCCTACACTATCCAAAGTCACAACGACTCCCGGAAAATTCCAAATCACCCAGTACAATGCTCATGTCCCCCTCCTCGTTCAAGAGACTACAAAAGTAGGTCTGCCATCATAATATTAATAACTTATAGAATTTCAGTATGGCTTTACCTTTAATAAAAGGTCATTACTATCTCCTAAGTTACGATACATGCATGTTTGCTATCAGATAATTATAATTAGTCGTCAAGTAACTTAATAGTTAAAAATATATAAATGTCTAAATGTTTATTATTTCTATTTTACATAGGGAACTATTATAATTAGAAGATTTATTTTAATTTTGTGGTAGTTCAAATTTTCTGCTTGGTGCCCATAATTGCAGGAGTGGAGGGTTAGGAAAAAGACCTTTAAACTTATATATATGCAGTTATGCACTCAGCTGTCTCTTCCACCACCATTCACTAAAATATACTTCCTCTCTATCATTCTTTTCTTTTTAATCTATTTCGAAAAAATGATATGTTGAAAAATTATTTTATTCTAAATTTTTCATTTTATATTTAATAATATTAGTTTATAATTACAAATGTATTATCGCATAATCAAAACGAACGAAAAATTTTAAAAATTGATATTTTTTTTCTTAAATTTCATGTTTAGTGGCAGAATTAGATTGAGATAAAATAGGGGAGAAATCAGAAGTTTCATCAAAGGTATTAAAAATTTAATATACAAAAATTATTTTTGATTTATATATAATATAAATTTTTATATATAATATAATTTTTTTTTAAAGGTGTTCAACTGACCGCTCTTCAGCACACCATTGAGGGAAGAGGATATTGAATCCTCTTTATTGAAAAGTATACAAATAGGCCAACAATAATTTATTTTATTTCTTGAATTCCTTTATATAAGTTTTTTCAACTCTATTACTGTTAATGTTCAATCATCATTGTAAACAATAATAGTGAGCAATAATAACTAAATTGAAGCCAATAGCTTTAGTCCAATTCGACCACTTCAATACTTTTAACTCAAATTATACATTTATAATAAAAGATTCACTAAATACATATAAAAATTAAATTTAAAATCTCAATATATCTAATATTACTACTCTAAAATAAAAAAGGGCAACTCGGAGGACAAAGTATCTCGTCTTCACGCCGGAAAGGGTTGCAATCCGTGAGGATGTGATATAAATATTCTATTCTGATGCAACTATCAGTAATTGATTTTACGATTAGAACCGTGATCCAGAGGTGGATCCAGATGCAAGATGATGGGTGCAAGAGGGGGATCTAGGAGTTGAAGATCGCGAGTAGGGTGCCCACTACTAATATATCACAATTTCTAAACACATGTACATATATGCATGAAATTTTCGTTGAATCTTACAGGTGCTCATGACAACTCTTCGTATAGTATAGGTATGTCTCTGATGGGTGCACTGTTGTGAAGAGATAGATTTAAAATTTATATTTGACGGGTTTAACTTTAGTCTCTTACCATAAATCTAACACTTTTGAAATTATCGATTAAAAATTATATTCTTTTTGAAAATTTTAATGATTTTTATATATGTATCTATACGCTGTATCAAAAACAAGATCGTCCAAAGTGTGATTTGAACTTCAATTTCACTTGTAAAAATACACACAATAATTATTATACTATAGGAGTCTTTAAACTTGATACACATACATATATTTAAAAAAATATTATATCATTATATACGATTTAAAAAAATAAGTATTATTAATTTACGTAAATCTATACCCTTTAAGCGCCATATGCCCCTGCCATGACCTATATATAAATCATAATATTCAAAATTGTGGATCCACCTCTAAAGCTAATAATAACCCTAATAAAGCATGCATTTGGTGAGCAGAAAATAGGAAGTAAGGCAAGGAGGAGCTATTATTCAGATAAGGACACTAGCTAAGTGAAATAATGAAAACATGCATAGTACTAGTAAAGGTACGCAAACAATTCGTAACCCAGAAAAACAAAAGAAACAATGACTGGCGCGTGGCACGACAGGGAGGGAAGAGCCAAATGAGAGCGATTGCCATGCAAACACCTGTCAAATACGTGTCAATTCCTACATGCATTGCCCAAGTTTCCCTATCTTAGTATTGGGTTTGAACTTCTCATATTTCTATTCTAGCCTTGTTTCAGTCCTTTTGCTTACGTCTTCCAAATGGACCCCACTTAACCCCCACACCCCCTCCCCCCATTTCTAATGCAGACAGAGAACAAAAACCTCGTCTTTGAATAAATGTCACACACACACACATATATTTCTTGGTTGTGTTCTTTGTTCTTCTTCTTACACAAATCTTGTCTTTCTCAACTTATGTATATATATAAGTAATGGCTGCTATGAGTTTTTAGCTGCTTTTATCACCGCTTTTGCATGTGACATCTTCTTTAAGAGTCTGAAATTAGGTTGGTGAAGCTCTTAGCTAGCTCAAAAACAGTCAAGAAAAGGTACTGTCTATTTTCTTGATTTGCTTAACTTTTCTCCATTAGCTAACCTTGTTGAGTTAAGATCTGAAACTCCCAACACTATGTTTGATACTCTTTGTGTGTTTTGGGTGTGTGTCTCTATGTTAAGAGTGAAAGGTATATTTATAGGGTTTTGCTTGAGTTGCAAGATTGTGAACTAATATCATGCCTCTTGTCACTTTCATTGTAAAACTAATAAGTCATTTATATTATTTTCTGACTTATGTTCTCTCTTTCTTTGTCCCTCTATCTATACATTTATTTAGTTTTTTTTTCCATTTATGGTAGGGTAGATTCTCTCTTTGTCTATCGGTCTTCCACTTTACATCTTGTTTATTAGTGTATGAATTAGTTAGGACTAAACAATTGAAGAAAAAGTGGTGTGTTTAGATCTGCCCAATAAAAATACATTAAACAAAAGTGGAAAGTTTCCAAGGCATTCTAAGCCCACATTCCAAAAAAATATGTTCCTGTTTTAGTAGTACCTTTTGATTAGATCCACAAAGTCCATGTGTTGCTTTTGAGAGTAACAACCCCTTTTTGTTTTAAGCTATTTCCTTCGTAATCTTGATTGAGATCCTAGTCAACAACGATAACAAACAAGTTGGGGTCGGCTAGATGAATTCATCGTATAATATGTTTGTCCCGTCTTTGTCGTCAGCATGGTAAAGACACTTGGTAAAATATACGCGTAGCTTAATTTTCAATTGTATCACCTAGTATAATTTAATCTTGTGAAAATGTTATTTGTCCTCCTTACTTGTTCTTTTTAGGTGACGGCATAATTTAAAGAAAATTGAACTATCAGTTTACAGAAGTTAAACCTATAACATTATTGTCGCGCTTCCATCGACCTATATTTAAGTTGTCTTTGGAGTCTTCTGTCTTCTTAATGTGTATGTGTATATTTTATTTGCACATAGAAGTTTGACTTTGCTCTATTGACACTTAACCTTTGAACATAGGGCCTCTAAGGCTCCTACGTTATTTATTTATTTTGGGCATTCGAAGCCCACATGCCAAAAAAATAGGTTCCTGTTTTAGTAGTACCTTTTGATTATACCCACAAAGTCCATTTGTTGCTTTTGAGAGTGACAATCCCTTTTTCCTCTGAGTTAGTGACTCTTGTTTAAAGCTATATCTTCATTGAAATTCTAGCCAAAATTTGTATAAATTGTTTATCTTATACCATCGTTTTGAATCGTCTAACATATCATGGTATAAATGATCATTTACATCGTCAGTACAATTTAACCTTTTGAAAATGTTATTGTCATCGGTACAGTATCAGTGTATAGAAGCTAAACCAGAAATGACTATTGTCGCGTTTCCATTGACCTATATTTAAGTTGTCGTTGGAGTCTTCTGTTTTCTTAATGTGTGTGTGTGTGTGTATTTTATTTGGACATAGAAGTTTGACTTTGCTTTAATGAAGCTTTAACCTTTGAACATAGGCCCCTTAGTTTATTTTTTGGGGAGGAGTTGAAGTAGAAGCCTGACGTTCAAAACCATGGATCTTTAAAGGCAAGGAGAAATTAATTCACGAAAAAGTGGACTATCTATAATCGACTTTTCTTAAATTATTGGAGGGTATACACCAAATTCTAAGCGTAAAATTTACCATTCTGAAACTTTGCATTGTTTTAGTTTGATATAGAATACTTCATTTGGAGCTTTACAATTTTACAAGTATTAGTATTTCTCTTGTTCAAGAGTTTGATACAAGACATTTCAGGTCTAGTTGATCAACGCATAAAGGCGTCGTGAACAAGTAAAAAAGACAACTTTAATTTGGAAACACAGTTTGAAGACAAATCACAAAATGGGCGTAGTAGAATCGGAGATGGTGTCACAAGATGAGGTTGAATCACCATTGCAACCAGATCAAAACCAGCACAAGAACCATCAGTTCCCGTCCCTCGGTAGACAAGCATCGATCTACTCCCTCACTCTCGACGAATTCCAACACACCCTTTGTGAAAGTGGCAAGAATTTCGGGTCGATGAATATGGATGAATTCCTTAACAGCATTTGGACTGCTGAAGAAAACCAAGCCCATGCTCATGCGCACGCCCATGCCCACGCCGCGCATGCGCACTCGCACGCGCATTCTCATGGTCATAGCCAGGCACCAAGTACAGGGAAAGCCACTAGCACACCACATTTTGCGATAGGACAGAGCAATGTTTCAATGGAGAAAGCTATTGCCAAGCAGCCAAGCTTGCCAAGACAGGGTTCTCTTACGCTTCCGGAACCTTTGTGTCGAAAAACTGTGGATGAAGTTTGGTCAGAAATTCATAAGAGCCAAAAAGAGCAACATCAGAATAATGGGGGCAGTGTCCAGGACACTGGTAATTCCACTCAACGACAGGTCACATTTGGTGAAATGACACTTGAGGATTTCCTGGTGAAAGCAGGGGTAGTACGCGAACAGGAGAATGCAGCCGCCCCTGCACCTCCTCAACAGCAATCATATATGATGTATCAAAACAGCAACAATCCCGCTATGGCCACTATGGCTCGGCCTGTTATTGGCGTAAGTGGAGTCACGGGCAGCGTTGGAGTTGGCATTCCTAGCTATCCACCACTTCCTCAGACCGGGGTGGTCGAGGCGCCAATATACCCGGTAAGTATGAAAAGGGGTGCCGGATTCCCGCAACAACCAACGGCCGTTTATGGTGGGAGAATGGGGAATGGTGGCGGGATCGGGTATGGGCAAGTACAAGGGGTGGCAGGGATGGGGTCGCCACTAAGTCCAGTATCGTCGGATGGATTATGCGTTAATCAAGTCGATAGCGGGGGACAATATGGGTTGGAAATGGGAATGAGAGGAGGAAGAAAACGCATAATAGACGGTCCGGTAGAGAAAGTGGTGGAAAGGAGGCAAAGGAGAATGATCAAGAATAGAGAATCAGCAGCAAGATCAAGAGCAAGAAAGCAGGTAAATCTTTCCCCTAAATCTCGCTCGCTACGTATTCGTATTCATTTGTCTATTTGACAATAAATACTTGTTGGTGCAGGCTTACACAGTAGAACTTGAGGCAGAACTCAACCAGCTAAAAGAAGAGAATGCACATCTAAAAGAGGCCCTGGTAGTAAATATATTAGCAGAAATGTCCTTAATTTTGGAGTATGGTTTTGTCCATTCACACTGAATTATAGTAACCTATATATCTTTATTTAAATACAGTGGTAGAATTATATCATGAACTTGTATAAAAGTCTTCTTGTTTCCTTTTTTCCGTTTGAACCTGCAGGCGGAGCTCGAGAGGAAAAGGAAACAACAGGTAATTCCAACTAGTTGCACGTTATTATAGGTTTTTGTCAAACTTATTAACTTTAAAACTTGTTATGGAACAGTACTTTGATGAAGAGAAAATGAAAGTGCAAACGAAAGCGCAAAAGGCGAATGACAAATTGAGAGGTATGAGGAGGAGCTTGAGTTGCCCTTAGTGACAGAAGTAACTCATCAGTAGCTATGAACACGAGATACAGTAGAATGGCTGGCGAAGAGCAAATGTTCCGTTCCCTTTTGCTCGCGAGAGATCATTGATTCTTGCAGTTACTTCTCATGTTCTTAACCATGTAATGGCGGAAAGGTACGTGCACACGGAGAAGCTTGCAAGACCAGATGTTATAGTCTTTTGACAAGCAAATGTTTGATTTCAAGCAGATTTAGTACTTAGTAGTTAGTAGCTAAAGATCGAGTGAGTGTGTAGTTAGTGAGTTTTAGCTTTCTTGAGTTACAGAATATGTATACAAATTCACTTGAGCTAAAACACAACTGTAACAATCAAGAAGAGGTTCTATGGTTTGATAAGGCAACTACTAATAGTTTTTTTCTTTGCACGTTACTGCTTGTCTCGGGGATTAAAGGTCGAAGCTTGTAACATAACTCATCGACAGTTCGTGTTTGCGAGTACTGATTCAAAGAATATAGTGTGTGTTTTATATACACAATGTTTACTGGGGTGATGTTGATTTCAATTTTTCAATTGGGCAATAATTTATTGTCAGAACCAAAAAAGGACAGTTTGGTGCATCAAGTATTGACAGTTCGGTGCATCAAGTATTTTCGGGGAAAAGATGCACCCAAGGGGGTGAGATGTAGGAGTTCATCGTTCCGACTTCTTGAAAAAAATGTAAAAATATAGAAAATAAGTTTTTTTTAACTCTGCTTATAAAGATAACCATAGTAAGTATAAAAATATGTACTAGTTCAATTTGTAATTATATAGATTAATTAAAAGTAAACAGATAGTTTTAAGTTTGGAGTTTAGATTATGAACGACTTTTAATTCAAATACAATTGACGTATCCATCTTGATCTAATCAAATTTTGAGTAGATCTTGACTTGATTATTTTACTGCTGATATCATTTTAACCCGTTCAACTTTAGAATTTTTTTTGTTACTTAATTCATTTTAACCTCTCCAAATTTTTAAAAAAATTATAAGACAGAAAATAGTCTATGGCTCTTCCATATGTACATAATATTGTATAACTCTAACATCGCTTGTATCTGTCATCTATATTGTAATATAATCCAAGTTTTTGGTCAGGAAACAATAAAATAAACTGAGTTTTGGATAAAACTATATATCATGAACACTTCAAATTATTTAATATTGTCGTTTATAGTGATGTAACAAACACTTTGATATAGAATATCTAAAAAGTCTATATATGTATAGACCATTAAGTCCAAATATTTTTATAATTCAGTAGCTTTTAAATGATGCATGACACAGAATATTATATTGCAACCCAAAGTTGTATAAATAAACTATTTAGCATGACGTTTTCTTGAATAAATAAAGGGGAATAAGTAAATCAAAAAGTAAAAATAAATAAGTGGTTGACTAAAAGTATAAAATGTTAGCCATCATTATCAACAATCAACTAACTTACAAATGAATTCTTTTTCAATGAGACTAAGCTTTCTTTGTAAGCAAAGGCTTGCAAAAAGTAGCCATTTTCTTGGTGGCCAAGAACTCTGTTTTTGTTTGGACAAGAATCAAATATGTCCAACTGGCATGTGCTAACTTCAAGAAAAATTTCCCCCTTATTTCCATAACCAAGTGACCTCTTGATATTACAAAAAGGGCCAATTCTTACATTCTTAGTCCAATAGCCTTTTTTCTCCATTACCCATATGTCAATACATGTTTCTCTGCCAATAATGGTTGGCTCATAAATATACATAGCAATGAGATGACTGAACAATGCTAAATCCCCTTGTTTGGATATAAATGACTTTGGTGTTTGAATCTCTTGAATTGTGTCATTGCTCATATCAAAAGCAAAGATCTTATCATTTTTACATGCCTTCCAATAGTAAAATCCATTCAAATATGTGTTACCACTTGGTTTAACCATGTCACGACTAAAAATATTGAATTCTTCGAAGTTTTTCCAAGAGTTCGTACTCAGTGTATAAACCGAAATAATCGTAGAAGGATACCAGTTCTCAGAGTGCTCGTCCCAATAATCTCTTATCCAGACGACTTTATAGTCACCACTCGAAGGTTCGATCCCAAACCCAAATTTATAAGAAGACAAATGAAATGAAGGGGGTTTTACGGTTGGAAGAGGCCTAAATTCCTGAGTAGCAAGGTTCCATAGTGCTACTTCTTCTTCATCATTATAAAGCAAAAACAATCCATTTAATGGACCAAGAATTTCCCACAAATATGTAGACGTGTTTAAAACATCTTGGTACAAATGGGATTTAGCAACTAATTGGTTTTGTTCATGAAACAAAGTGAATCCAGATTTCATTGTATCAACAAAATAATGATGAACAAAGTAATTTGTAGGATTATTGGGATGGTTAAGGTGTTTCTTAATAAAAATAGGATTTTCAATGAGAGCATACCAGTCTTTCTTCACACTCTTGGACTGCAAAAGACATTTCACAGGCAATCTTGACAAAATTTCCATCACTAAATCTTCTGGTAAGTCACTAAAGTTTGTTGTTTGCACCATTTTTGCTTCTATCCGAGAAAGTGTAACTCTTTCCAAATATAGAAGAAGACAATAGAGAGTTATTTTGAAAGGGTGGGTATGTATGTCTATTTATATTTATTATATATAAATGTGTTTGTGAAATGAACATTGTTTTGTGCAAGCGGGTTCAATATTAAAAGTATATATCTTTAATAGTAAAATAGTATTTGTCAAGTGGGTTCAAATAAATATTAATACAAAATTTATAAAGTTTTAATCTTAATTTATATATATACACAGTATTATTTTTTGGCAAAGCGGGTTTAATTAAACCCGTTAACCACCACTTGGGTCCCGCCACTGGAAATGAATATCAACCATAAGTTTCCAAGGTTCGCCAATGTATAAATTGTTGTATAAATTTAATATTTGTGCATTGACAATGTAATATTTTTATATAATCAGGTTAGTTTAAAAATATTTAATTACATGGTGGGGGGAGGGGAGGGTGGAGACAAGATACAGGAGAAGGGAATATTACGGTACTGATGGGATTTGAACCCTCGATCTTAATTGTGCAAGACAAGAAACTCATCAAGTGATCGAGCTAGCACTCAATCCAATCTAATCACCTAAAAAGTAATTGCAAGTTAATTAATTAATAAATATTCATTGTAACTTATGATAAGTGGTAATTAACCTGCTATAATAAATAAAATTACATTGATTGTGTAAAAAATTTATATAGCCACTACATGTATAACTTAAATCTTTTATATATATGTGCAGGGCCGACTATATATTCTCTCGAGGGTGGTCAATTCAAAAAATTATATTGTGTATATAAATAAAGTTTTAGATTTTAGAAATATATAACATATATTGAACTGGGAAAATTTTTTCCTCTTTTTTTCAATCCAACCCCACCAATCACCTTGCTGGCTTACTTATCCTGAAGGGAAGTAATGAAGAAGAGAGCATGATTCTTACCCAACATTTCATAATAATGACAAAACAAAGATGTGGTAGTTATATTGGAGGGGACCACACTCAACCCCCCCCCCCCCCCCCCCCTCTTTTTATATTTATTAAGTTAATTAAGACTTGATTATATTCTTTCCGGTTTAAAATAAGTGATTGTTTGGTTGTTTTCATACATATTAAGAAATTCATCTTTTAACATTAATTAATAATGAAATTGACCATAATATTAACTTTTACTATCTCTTCACATTAATACTCTTAACACATACTTCAACATTATTTACTCCAAGAGCAATGTAGGAAAAAAATAATTATTTCATTCTTGAAATCTGAAAAACTCACTAATTTTGAACCACAAAAAAAAAACCAATTACTTATTGTAGGCTGTAGGGAGTAATTAATTAAGACTTTGTTATCATCACCTTGTTTCGTACACATGAATTCAGTGGTGGACTCAGAATTTCATCAAGCCGATTCAAACATATGAAGAAGTAATATACTAATAAATCGGTTTTTCACCTTGATAAAAACAAGAAGCAAAATGTGCAGCTTAGGTATACTCCTTTCATATTATAGTTTCATGTAAAGGGGGAAAAAAAAGGAATGTAGGTTTACATTTCCTAATGAATATAGAAATAGCTTATATCAAAAAAGAGTTGCACTTGTTGATTGGTTTTAAGAACCCAGGATCTCTTAAAAAAATTGAACAGGTATGTTCTATGTTGAGGCATATATAAAACGTCTTATTTTACGCCAATACCTTTTAAAATACTGGTTTAAATAAGGTGAGTTTTGCAATTTACATAACTTCTAATTGCTTTTTTAATGCACGCCCCTAAACCGTTTACCACACAACGACCTCTTGTGCTATGTTTTAAAACTAAAGGTGTGATATTAGCACAAATACAAGTCGAACCCCTAAATGTTTACCACATAAAAGACTTCTACATTTTAAACAAAGACGATTCACACAATTCACCGTAACATCGTAGATAGAGGTTCAGGATTCAGAGTCTTGCTATTACTTATTAACAATAGAGGTAGAAGTCAAGTAAAAGAAAGAAAAATCAACTTAAATAGTCGTCTACCCAAGCGTTTAAACTTAAAATAGCCGGTGATGCAATATATATATATGTGTGTGTGTGTGTGTGTGTTACACAATTTATATATATATTGGCTAGAAAAAATAAACAGTAAATTTGATCGAGTATTTGTGTAAAAATCTCCCTAGGCTGCAATTATCCAAACATCTCAAAGTTTATATATAACGATTGCAGAGCTTCTACCGAAGAAAGTGGTGATCTCTAGCTTGAGACTCAAAGTGTAACGTAATTTATTTGGCCACCTCAGAACCTCTTGTGCCATGTATATTTTAAAACAATGTGAAATTAGTAGAAATAGTATTTGAAAATTAAATAAATTATCTATATATTTATTTTTTTTACAAGAAATTAAATTTAATATCTCAAAAGAGCTGTAAGAATAAACTTAAGATTCAGTTTAAGTCACTTATTCTATTGAGTGGACCCTGAATCCAATCCAAAGAAATTGTGAAGAACATATGTTTCTGGTGGCCTATAGTTGAGTAGCAATCCTTATCAACTAATGTTGAAGTCTTACCTTTTGTTATCTAGCAATTTTTCTTCTATGGTCTTATACCAATACACGCACTAAGGTTCTCCACCATTGGACCATATATAGTGTGAATATTGAGTGGTAGCTAGCTATGGAAGTTATTTTCTTTTCTTTTTTAAATTATTAAGAAAATGAATCAATTACTATTTGAATAAACGAAAATAATCCTATAAAAATTTCCTGATTGAACTCATATATTATATTTTACCGATCTTCAATAAAATTCCCCTTGAACACTGCAGATGGACCTTCATAGAAATGGATTAGAGAGACAAATTAAAGGAAAACTAGAATATGCGCAAAAGAATTGCTTTTGCAGAAGTAGCAACCAGTGTTTTATAAGGCAGGGATGTGAGACAGGGGCATTTTACTTAATGTGGGGCGAGGTGTAAACCCCGAGACATGCTGCATAAGCCATGTGGATCTTTAAATTTATAAATCAAAAAAATAATATAATAATTATAAAGAAATTTATAAATTACATTAAAAGTTTAATAAATTAAGCTTTTGCTCAGTGAATCCCTTTCTTGATATGCTTGTAAATTCGGAGTATAATACTCGCTCGTAAATGATTGGTGCAACGTCAAAAGCTTGTGAAAAAGGTGTCTAACGGGCTGTTGTCTTTTGGACCAACTTATTAATTTGGGGCCTTGTGGATTAAGGGTTTGGATCTTTACACCAATAGCCGTCCATATTTATTATTTATTTTTTCTAGTCATATACATAGAGTATCTATTAATTATATATAATTATACACATATAATACATAAATTATGTATATATTATACCCCCACTAACTATTTTTAGTTTAAGTAATTGGGTGGGCAGCTAGTTGGGTTAATTCTCCTTAAGGGTTTAGCCTAGTCCCCTCCCTTTTGTTGAATTTTGGACTCTTTTCAAGAAAGGGAAGGCCCAATATTCTACAAAATGGGCTGTTACCTCTACACCAACTTATTGGGCTTTTATCTTGGCAAAACGGGATAAAGTAGAACGGGACATTCACAAGTAATAGCCTGTTTAGCCAAGCCGAAAGTAAATTTTTTTCAATGTTGAGATGTTTGACTAAGCTTTTGAGTAGAAGCATAAGTTGTTTATGAGAAGCTGTAAAAAATAGTTTCTTCCTAAAAGTACTTTTTTGAAAAGCATTTTTAAAAAATACACTTATAGCCTGTTTGGCCAAGTTTCTTTTTAGTCAAAAGTTAAAATATTTGGCCAAGCTTTTAAAAGGAAAAAAGTGATTTTGAGTAGAGGCATAAGTAGTTTTTGAGAAGTAGAAAAAAATAATTTCTTCCGAAAAGTACTTTTATAATTGATTTTATCGCTTTACTTTTCTAGCCAATTTATATATACTGATTATATATGATTAAACACATATTATATAGTATAAATTACACATATATTATAATGGTTGGATGAAGACAATTTGTGTTACTTTTTCTTAAACACTAAATCCAAAATATTTTACTATAGTACAATAGAAAGCTGTTTTAGATATTGATAATCACATAAAAAACTTTCTAAACAACCAAGTCTTCGCGTACGACAACAGTAGAAACATGAGAAAACTACCCTCTATAACCCTTCAAAATTTTAATAGTGCATGTTTTTTCTCTCTAATAGGAAATGTCCCTTCGGCCCAAGTATATCATATCTAATAGCCCGAAATGTCTATTTTATATATTTTTGTATAGTGACAATCTATGTTGTATATATTTTGTGTAGTGACAGTCTATGTTGTATATATTTTGTATAGTGACAGTCTAGTTTATATAAATTGTATAATGTCAGTTTATTTAGTATATTTTTGTATAGTGACAATCTATTTTGTATATATTTTTTATAGTGACAGTCTATTTTAGTATATTTTTGTATATAGAGTATATCGTGCATCTTGCAATGTATCCATAATCTATCATTAATGTATCCCGAGCGCTTTTGTGTATCCAAAGTGTATAGACTGTTCTAAAATGTATAAATTTTGTATATATAAAGTGTATCATGCATTTTACTACGTAGTGATTTAGTAAAATGTATTTATGAAAGATTTTCTAGAATTTAATAGTGTTAAAAACTACAATGATGATAGTTATTGACAATTTATATCTATTATATAGTATTTATTTGAATGTACATTTACGTTCTTTGTACGTAAAGGAGTATTTGATTTAAAGAGTGAAGAACGTATTATTGTGTATTAAATAAGTAAATAAACCCATGAAACGAAACCATAACAATAAGGATATATTACTTTGAAGATGACCGACTGCTTTCATTTAACCAAGAGCCAACAACAACAAAAATTAAAAATAGTTTACATAATTTTTTGATAGTAAAAAAAAGTTAGGTATCTAAAATTACATGAAATTTTATTGTTTTCAAAGGTTAAATACCATAAACGGTATTTTTGACAATAACAAAACTGATTTTGCATATCATCGGTGGATGATTGAAACAGCTCCATGGCAACAAAATCTACTGTATTTGAGCAAATTTAGACTAGCCATTATAATTTGTTTGGGGCTACAAATTGTATTGCTCAATTCATGGCTAGCGGATGATAATAGTTTCCACCGGCCGGCTACAAATGAAATTTGCTCTAGAAACATGGATACTTTAAGGGCCCAGTTCGTCCTATGAAATGAAACCATTAAAGTTATATTCATTATTTACGCCATAAACTATTTACATTCGATAATTGAAAAAGTATATAAAATTTGTATAATTTATATATCATACTACATAATAAATGTAAAGTCTTTAGTGTGAAGTTAAAAGACCAAAATGTCCTAATAAAGATGAACGACATTTATGCCCTTCAGTAAAAAACTATTCCTATAATATTTTTCTACAAAGATGTAATTACACATTCAAATAAAGATTAAAAAAAGTTTAATTAAAAAAAAGAGCTTTATTTGTTACTCCTGAAACTTGAAGAAAAGAATTTGAAGAGTTGTAACGAATGTATTATAGATTATAGGCCATATCCATTAACTGCTATTCAATGGTTGATAAAAATATAAATGTCTTGAAATGGGGGTTGAGGGAAATAGGTGATTTAATGTTGCAGTGTGTCTTTCTATTCTTTAGGTATTTTATAGTTTGCATCATTTTCATACAGCCGAAAACCTTGAGATTATTCATTCTTTGGCTCATCTATTTGGTTTCGGAAGAGGTGAGATTTAGAGGTGGAGTTAGAGTACTCCAGTACATGACTACATCTTCCATCATCTGGTATGTATATTATTCTTATATGGATATATTGTTTTTTCAAAAAAGTGTTAATCATTTCTTTTAAACGAGTTGATGAATGAGATGAAGGATTAATCCTAGTTAAGCTTAGTGACCGTTAGATCTGTGAGTTTGATGACAGATAAAATAGGTTTATGTGTCGCAGTTGTAAATGTAAGTCAAACGTGTAAGATGACTGCTAATGAATACTCAAAAAAATATGTGGGTTAAATGCATGCAATGGCAATAAATGTAATAAAGAAAAATATACGCCCAAATATTGAATGTCTATGGCCAATCAGCCCTATCTCAGCGACGTGGATAATAGCAAACGTGGGTGAATAAAAGATTCTTGGATCTTGTAGATGGAAAGAGATCCTCGAACTCAAGAATCAATAGACAAGACAAGTTTTGTATATTCTCACTAGTCAACTTTACAAACGTGTTTCTCTCAGAAGATTCAAGATTCCCTTTTCTCTTTTTCTCTTCCTATATGTAGGGAATATTCTTTAGAAACTCTAAAAGGTACAGGTTGAGGAATATTCTAAAGGAATATTCTATCTTCCTGACCTTATCTCACCGTTACTGTCTATTTCTCTATTCGACTAAACGTCGGCTTCTCTTGAGAGGGACTCTTCGTCACTAAACTGTGACCGACTTATACTTCGACCACGACCAATAAGGCTATTAATTTCAATCCAAATTTCGACCAATACAGTTAGTCCCTCCGCTTATTGAGGTCGTGGCCTTCAACGTCCTTGATGAGTGGATTACACCATGCTCGTTATGAGAGAAATTTGTTCGTGACGGTTGGATTGGTCGAAGCCGGATTATTGATTTCCGGCAAGGCTGCGGTTGGTATAGGTGACGTCATATATCATCATCGTCACGCGCGACATTCTTACGCGTCTTCTCGATGCAGGGTCTGCATTGTTGGTGCTTCGATTTTGGTGCCATTGGCGGCTTTCTAGCCTCGATTTTAATGCCACTCAACCCTATAAATAGGGGAGAGGGGTTTCTCATTTGAAATTTCACCGTTTCCTTCTTCTCAAGCACATATTCTCTCTGTGGGATTCTCTTCTGTTCCATTTCTTGTGATTTCTTCACTTCCAATTTTCAGTTTCTCTCCTAAATGCTATCCCTTTTCTCTTATCTTGTTGCGCATATACCATACTGTCTGTATGTCGACTCCCCCTCACAGTCATGATGAAGTTTCTGACGCCACTCCTTTGTCGGTGGCCATTCCTTCTACTGGTGAGGAGGCTTCGGTCGAAGGAGATGACAGCTTTCCCACCGTTGAAGGGGTGGTGCCCAAAAACCCTACGATTAGGAATGATTTTCCTAAATAACCTGATCCCGCTCCTGTACCTGAGCTTTATGAGTCGGGGCAAGTCGAGTTAGCTGACATGCGGGCTAAATACCGCATCCCTCCTCACGTCGAGATTGTCCGTGGGGAGGGCGATATAGTTCAGGTTTACTAGCCAGAGTTCTTCGCCTTTTACGCTTACCCCTTCTTGATCGACTACACCCTTCCTCTTCCTCGGTTGGCCGAGAAATTTTGCCGCTTCTATGGCGTTTGCCTGACACAGCTTTCTCTTTACTTGTATAAGGTCTTCCTGATGCTGGCTAAATATGCGGAGCTCGCTGGTTGCAAGGTCGACCTCCGACACTTACTGCACCTGTTCTCGCCTACCTTCTTTAGAGATACTTCGATACATTTACGACATCGTGGAACAAAGGGATTGGCGGCCGGGATGGACGATAAGGCAATCGACTATTCTGGTGCAAATACTACTTCGTTAGAACCGAGCATGTGGTGGCAGACTCGACTAGGTTTCCTGAGAAGTGGAATTACAGTCGTAAGTGTCTCTTCGTATCCTCCGTTGTTCTTTCTTTGTTTTTTTCTTTTCTCTTCGGTCTTTGACACATTCAATGTCTTATTGATTTCAGTTGTGATGCGTTCTCCTTCTCTCGTCTTGGATATGGAGGATTGGGCGACTCGCGTGTTGCCTCATACCGTGGGAATTTGTGATTTGGTATCTTTTCATAAGCGCTACGGGCCTAGGACCTCATCTCGTAAGTATTGTTATTCTCTCATTTGGCTTCGTCTCTTATCGTTTTCTGACTTAACTCCCCTTTGGTGTCAGGTCGATGATTTTTATAAAAAAACGAAGGCACCCACTCTTGCCTTTCGTCATAAGGTGACCTCGGCCGAGATGGAGTTCACTTTAGTCGAGTCTGTACGAGATCAGGCTCATATTCCACGGGTAGGGGAGCCCGCCTCTTTAAACATTGATGTCCCTGATGAGGTCCTGTCTTAGCAGGTTCTCCTTCTTGCCGATGAGCCATCTCATGGCGAGGAACCGTCACCGAGGAAGAGGCGGAGGGTGGAAATGGGGAAGGCCGTGGTTGTTGAAGAAACAGAAAGAGTCATCGCTCTTGAGGCGGGCTTGAGTCATTTCCAGCCGTAGAGGCGGCTTTCGCGTTGGGTGTTGTTATGGAGAGTCCTAGGGTCGAGGGAGATGGTAGCGGCGAAGAGCTCGTGTAGGTTGATGAAGGTGGATCTTCATCTGCAGCGATAAAAGAAAGTGATGTCCCCGTAGGGGAGGTCGACTCCGGTTCTGACATCGAACCCGAGGAGGTACATGCCTTTATTGAGAGGGCTACTCGTGTAGAGATAAGGACGGAAGACCCTAATTGCCACATAGTCATCCCTGTAGACTACAACCTTTTGGTCGACACAGAGCGTGTGGTACCGTCTTTCGCCCATTTGTGTGCTGAGGCGGAGAATAGGACGTTGCGGACACTGAAAGATACCTACCTTTCTCTAGGCATATCGGGCATGGTCTTGCGGGTTAGTTCCTACTCTTCTGAGTTTTTACATGTTCCGCTGATATCGTTTTACTTCAGCTAATCTGTCTCTTTTTGCTTGCCAGAACCTCATCCTGGAGATTGAGCGCGACCGGCGAGAGGAGGAAAGGGTTGCTCTCTATAGGAGGATGGAGTCCAAGTATAGAGAGTACCGTTCTAAGTACCGGAAGGTGGTCAGGAGTGTTGGTAAAGACGGCCAGTTCCGGGAGTTACGTGACGAGATTGGGAGGAAAAATGAAGAGCTGAAAGAGAAAGACGAGGAGCTTATGAAGGCCATTGGCTGGTAAATCGTGTTAGAAGAGACGTTGAAGTCTAAAGAGTACAAGCAGGAACTGAGCAAGGGGATAATGGACGAGAACGCAGATCTCCAGGCGCGGGTGGAGTCCTTGAAGGTTGAGATCGACCAAAGCGAGGAGAGAAACATCGATTTGAGGGCCGAGCTGGGTGCCAAGGTCGGGGAGTTGGACCTGGATGAGAGGACTAGGATGGCCTAAGTGGCAAAGGCAGCGGCTTTGGCGGGTACCTTGCGTGTCTATAGGTCTGAGCGAGCAAGTGATGAGGAGACATCAACGCTTAAGGTGGCGAGGTTGGAGGAGTAGTTTGGGAATTTAGAGTTAGAGCTGTCTGGGTTAAATGAGCAGATCGTACTCCTGAAGGCCAAGAAGGAGAAGCTGGCCCAACCGTCTACTTCTAAAGATTCTGCCAATGCGAGTATCGCGGGAGTTATATGAGATGTGGGTTCATGTTGAGGCTCAACTTGATGTGTACAAGTCTTTGAGGGCTTCCAGGAAGGTTTTTGTAGAGAAGCTTACTGATGTCTGTGTTAAGGCGCGGGCAGCTCGTGAAGCTTGTGGATATGCGCCTGATACGCATGGCGGGGAAGATGATGAAGACACCGTGGACGAGCTTGCCTCTGATCCTTGGTATGACGAAGAATATGTTGATGGGGATGGTGCGACGTAAATCTCTTTGTATTTAATTTTTGGTTGTTTTGCTACTTTTGTGAGGGCGTACTGGGGCCTTTTGTAAGAAACGGGTAATGTAACACAATCTATTGTAATGGGATGTTTAACTTTTGCTATATGCTTTTGGAATAACGTTTTCTTGTTGCTTGTCTTATTTTGTTGTGATGTTGTTTCTGGTAGGCTGATCATAGACTGACTTGAGGACAATGTTTAGTGGAGCGTAGAGTAATTCGAGTGAGGTCGAATGTAGATAATTAGAGCGGGGTCGAATGTAAGTAATTTGAGCGGGGTCGAATGTAAGTAATTCGAGCGGGGTCAAATGTAAATAATTCGAGAGGGGTCGAATGTAGATAATTCGAGCGGGGTCGAATGTAGATAATTCGATCCGGGTCGAATGTAGACAATTCGAGCGGGGTCGAATGTAGATAATTCGAGCAGGGTCGAATGTAGATAATTCGAGGGTGGTAAAATGTAGACAATTCGAGTGGGGTCGAATGTAGATAATTTGAGCGGGGTCGAATGTAGACAATTCGAGCGGGGTCGAGTGTAGATAATTCAAGCGGGGGCGAATGTAAGTGATTCAATTGGGGCCAAATGTAAGTGATTCGATCGGGGCCGAATGTAAGTGATTCGATCGGGGTCGAATGTAAGTGATTCGAGCGGGGTCGAATGTAAGTGATTCGAGCGAGGTCGAATGTAAGTGATTCGAGCGGGGTCGAATGTAGATAATTTGAGCGAGGTCGAATGTAAGTAATTCGAGCGTGGACGAATGTAAGTGTAGAATGCAGAACAATTTGGAGTTTGAGCAAAAAGTGCTGCATGTTTCTTTGTTTATTCATTTCATTGGAAAATATTACATGCTTTGAGAAGTTCTTCGTCTACCTAGTCCCTTGACCGGTCTACCTGGAGTGGTCGATAGGCGGAGCGGTGAACAACAGACTTGAACTTCGAGACATACCCTTCATCACCTCATTAAAAACCTCATCGGTAAAACCCAACAAGGGATTAAAAACCCGAGTGAGGGAAAAAGAGTACGACTTGGAGGATGTCTGTTTTCAGAAGTTGAAGTATTTGAGGTAAGCGACGTTCCAATTGTTTGGTAGTAGCTTTCCCTCTATATTTTCTAGTTGGAATGACCATTTGTTAACTGTTGCTATGATTTTGTATGGTCCGTCCCAGTTGGTTCCTAGCTTGCCCTCTCTTGGGTCTTTGCTTTCATGTGTTTTGGCCTTGAGCACGTAGTCCCCGACTTTGAGTGGTCTGACTTTGGCCTTTTTGTTGTAGTATCGTTCTACTTGCTGTTTTTGGGCAATCATTCTTATGTAGGCCATATCTCTGCGCTCTTCTACTTCGTCGAGGTCTTACCTTCTGCTCTCGTCGTTTCTTGGTCCGATCTCATTGGAGTATCTCAGGCTTGGTTCCCCGACCTCGACTGGTATGACTGCATCGGTGCTGTAGACCAATGAGTATGGAGTTTCTCCTGTGCTTGTCTTTGGCAAGGTGTGATATGCACATAGCACTTCCGGTAGCAGTTCTGGCCAAAGTCCTTGGCGTCTTCGAGTTTCTTTTTCATGATGTTTAATATTGTTTTGTTGGAGGATAGGCTTGACCGTTTCCGGCGGGATGATATGGCGTGGAAAGTATTCGCTTGATGTGCCACTTTTCAAAAAATTCAACGGTCTTTTTCCCGATGAACTGTGATCCGTTATCGCAGTTGATCTCATTGAGGATGTAGAAGCGGCATATAATGATCCTCCATATGAATGTGATGACTTCCTATTCACGTATTTGGGCGAATGCACCTGCTTCTACCCATTTGGAAAAGTAGTCAGTCAAAACCAAAAGGAAACGTTTTCCTACCTCGTCCTGCTGGGAGTGGTCCCACGATGTCCATTCCCCATTTGATGAACGGCCAGGGCGATGTGACTGAATAAAGGTGTTCGCCTGCTTGGTGTATCATGGGGGCATACTTCTAACATTGTTCGCATTTCTTGACGAAGTCAACGCCTTCCTTTTTCATGATGGGCCAATAGTAGCCTGCTCGTATGAGGCATCTGACGAGGGCCCGGTTGCCGGTATAGGTGCCGCAATGGCCTTCGTGTACTTCCTCGAGTACTTGTCTTTTTTGGTTTGGTCCCAGGCATTTTGCCAAGGGGCCGCTGAACGTCTTTTTGTACAAGCCGTTGTCGATGATGTTATACCTAGCCGCCTGCATTCGAGGTTTTTTGGTTTCTTTTTTGTCGGATGGAAGTATTCCCTCCTGCAAATAGGTTATAATACGGTTGCACCAGTCCCAAGTTAAGTTTACAAAGTGTACCTTAAGTTGTTCTATCGATGAGTGGAGTAGCGTGACCACGTCCTCCTTTCCATTTAAGTTTTTTGTTGATGCTGCTAATTTAGCGAGGCCGTCCGCCTCGGTGTTTTGAGCTCGAGGTACTTGATCAAATTGGCATTCGTCGAATTTTGGCAGCAGTTTATGGATTTTTGTTTTGTACTTTTGTAGCCTTTGCTCCTTGATTTGGTAAGTCCTTATAACTTGGTTGACAACGAGCTGTGAGTCGCATCGTAGGACAACTCGTCGTGCTCCATATTTCAGAGCTAGTTTCAGTCCTGCAATTACGGCCTCATACTCGGCCTCGTTGTTAGTCATATCAGGGCACCGTATGGACTGGCGGATGACCTCGCCCGTTGGGACCTCGAGTACGAGTCCCAGTCTAGAAACTGGCGTGTTAGAGGCGTCGTCGGTGTATAAGACCCATAGGCCATGTAAGTTGTGAGCAATACGAGAAGTGTTATGCTCGACTTCAGGCATTATCTTGGCGCTGAAGTCGGCGACGAATTCAGCTAATACTTGTGACTTTATCGCTATTCGCGACTGATATGTGATATCGTGCTCGCTTAGTTCGATGACCCATTTGGCTAACCTCCCTGATAGTTCGGGCTTATGTAAAATGCTTCTAAGGGGGAAAGTCGTGACTATAGATATGGGATGTCATTGAAAATAAGGTCTAAGCTTTCGTGAAGCTATGACCAATGCTAGTGCCAACTTTTCGAGGTGGGGGTACCTTGTTTCGGCATCGACCAGGGTTTTTCTAATATAGTAAATTGGAGACTGCGTACCTTTGTTTTCACGGACCAGCACTGCACTAATTCTGACAAAGCCAAATATATCAGGAGGCGTTCGTCGGGTTCTGCTTTGCCAAGCAGTGGAGGCGAGGACAGATATGCCTTTAGCTCCCTTAAAGCTTCAATGCATTCCGAGTTCCACTGGAGCCCGTTGTCTTTCTTGAGTACGTTGAAAAATTTGTGGCATCTATCGGAGGATCGTGAGATGAATCGACAGGGCGGCTATGCGGCCGATCAACTTTTGCATCTTTTTCTTGATGGTCAGTACTTCAGGTATTCCTTCGATAGCTTTGATCTGGTCGGGGTTGACTTCTATGCCTGTTTGTGACACCAGGAAACCGAGGAACTTCCCCGAGGTTATGCCAAAGGCGCACTTTTCAGGGTTTAGCTTCATGTCGTAATGCCTCAGTATATCGAAGGCTTCTTTCAGGTGATCAAAATGATCTTCTTTACTTTTGTATTTGACCAACATATCGTCTATGTATACTTCCTTTGTTTTGCTGAGCTGGTCTTTGAACATCTTGGTGACCAGCCTTTGATATGTCGCTCCTGCGTTCTTTAACCCAAATGGCATGACCCTATAGCAATACGTCCCTTGGTGAGTTATGAATGTGGTCTTTTCCTGGTCTTCCTCCTCCATGAGAATTTGGTTGTACCCTGAATAGGCGTCCAGGAAGCTCAGCAGTTCGTGTCCTGCCATTGCGTCGATGAGTTGGTAAATGTGTGGCAGCGGAAAAGAGTCTTTTGGGCACGCTTTGTTTAGGTATGTGAAGTCTACGCATATGCACCACTTCCCATTTTTCTTTTTTACCATGACTATGTTGGCGACCCAATGGGGGTATTTGGACTCTCTGATGGAGCTGTTGGCGAGTAGCTTTTCCACCTCCTCGCGGACAGTTTCGTTGATTGCGGCGTTGAATTTTCTTCTCATTTGCTGTACTGGTGGGTAGATGGATCTACATTCAATTTGTGCGTAGCGATGTCTTTCGAGATACTTGGCATATCTGCATGGGAGAAAGCGAATAGATCTGCATTGAGTTAGAAATTTATGAAATTTACCTAGTTCGGAAAGTTTGTAGCCGATGTAAGCCTTTTTGTTGATGTCATTTTTATCTATTTGGACGGGGTCGAGGTCTTCTACCGTTGACCCCGTGGCCTCTACAATGTCGGGGTCCTTGATGATGTCGCTTTTGGTTTCACATTTTCTTCACCTTTTCCACCAACCTCGTTGATGGTATTCATAAGGTTGGCGGTGGCATCTGCTATGGGTTTTCCTGCTATTGTTAGTTCGTGCGAACGAAAAAAGATAACTGTTGTGCGTGTGTTCCTTTTAGATCTAGCAGAAACTAAAGATTTCAACTAGAAAATCCCCACAGGCGGCGCCAAAATATTTTGTCAAAAAAGTGTTAATACTTTATTTTAAACGAGTTGATGAATGGGATGAATGGTTAATCCTAGTTAAGCTTAGTGACTGTTAGATCTGTGAGTTTGATGACAGAAAAAATAGGTTTACGCGCCGCAGTTGTAAATGCAAGTCAAACGTGTACGATGACTGCTAATGAATACTCAAAGAGATATGTGGATTAAATGCATGCAATGACAATAAATGTAATAAAGAAGAATATATCACCCAAATATTGAATGACAAGGGCCAATTAACCCTATGTCAGCGATGTGGATAATAGAAACGTGGATGAATACAAGATTTTTGGATCTTGTAGATGGAAAGGTATCCTCGAACTCAAGATTCAATAAAAAAGACAAGTTTTGTATATTCTCACTAGTCAACTTTACAAACGTATTTCTCTCAGAAGGTTCAAGATCCCCTTTTCTCTTTCTCTTTCTCTTCCTATATATAGGGAACACTCACCCTAAAAAAGTATAAGCTGAGGAATATTCTAAAGGAATATTCTCTCTTCCTGACCTTATCTTATCGTTATTGTCTATTTCTCTATTCGACCAAACGTCGGCTTCTCTTGAGAGGGACTCTTCGTCACTAAACCGTGACCGACTTATACTTCGACCACAACTAATAAGGCTATTAAGTTCAATTCAAATTTCGACCAATACATATATAATACTCAATATTTATACTATATCTTACCATTGGATAATGAATTCCCTAGAACTTTTGTTAAGTCATATAGGTTGTAGACTATGTCTAATATTTATAATTAAATTCGTCGATTTTTGGGTTGGTATGAGCTTCTCACGGCAGATGTGTAGTGCAATTATCACTGTTAAAATATTTTATATTTTTTCTTATGTGAATTCATTGTGAGAATCATAGTTTTATTTGCATCTTATTTCAAATAGTTCTTGATTCTATCCTTTCAAGGAACTATATCTTTGTTTCAGTTATAAACTTCATATATTTTCATCAAAGGTCCGATCTCTATGCCACAAGTACAGACTGATGAAACTGGTGTCACACCTCCTTTTTTCCGGTAAAGGGGATTAGGGAGTTTTTTCAATTAAAGTGACAATGATCGAAACGAGATTATTTATTAAAATTCAGAGTCTCCACTTGGAATAATTAATGGTGTCCCAAGTCACCGGTTTAAAATCCCGAATCGAGGAAGTTTGACTCTGTTTTACAGTCAGCGAAGCACAGAAATCCAGGTAAGGAATTATGTTAACCTGGGAGAAGGTGTTAGGCATTCCCAGGTTCCGTAGTTTTAGCACGGTTTCTTAGCTATTAATAATTGGCCTAATTATCTGATTTATTACAAGTTTTGAACCTATTGTGCATTTTAGCCTTTTACCTTTTAGCCGCTTTTAAACAATTTAATCAATTAAGGAGTTTATTTGAATAAGTTGTGGTGTCGCGCACTCGTTAGTTTTTGTGCACATTGCGAATCACACCACGGGAACTGTACCCATGATCTACAACATGCTTATTTTGTTATTGTTCGAAGTTATGGTCGGGTCACATGAAATATACACCCGAATTGGGATTTACGTATCGTGACCATGCCACGGGAACCATACCCATGGTCACGATAATTATTTATTAATCGCATCTAAATCAAGCTACGATGTCTATTATGCTTCCTAAACTTTGAGATTATTGTGAGGCCATAAGTTATGAAAGTCGATTGTGGATGAAGTGTAAAATTTAATTAAAAAGAATTAACAGGATCACTGATATATCTAAGTTGTTGGATGCATTTGACAATTATGCAGTATTAATTATTAAACAACTTAGACCATAATCTATAAATTAGTAACCATCTGGAAAAAAAAACAATGATGTAAAATAATAATGAAATGAAACCACAAGATCAATGCACATTCTAAATACGTAATTAAAATAGCACACTTATCAAATTACCCTTATGACCAATTATTAGTAGATTTAAACCAAGAAACTATCATAATAGAAAAGTCAGTAACAAAACTTATTAAGGACAAATATATATTTAAAGAAAACAAACATCATCATTGTTCATCCAGATCACGGCGGCAGAAATTACATATGAATTAAAAGGGGCAAAAACAAGACATGAAGGATTAAGAATGCACCTCAATATGACACTTTCTTCAATTTATAATGAAACTTCCCATACAAAAATCAATATCTACTGGCCATATCTTGAACAGGCCTTCTCGATCACATTTCTGTCAATACCCACTCGCCGGATGCCGGAAAAACTCGAAATCAACTCAAAAAAACTCGACTAAACTTCGGCGAGGTTTTTCTGGAGAAGAAGATGAAAAGGAAAAGAAGAAGAAGAAAAATTCCCCATTTTTTTGGCTTTTATTGGAATTACGAATTGCTTTTTCTTTTTTGCTTAGGAAATCCAAAAGTCTGCCGCTACTCTCCCTTCCTACCCTGTTTTTTTCCCTTTTGTGCTTTTTTTTTTTCTTTTTTTTGCTTCTTTTTTTATCGAAGAGCTTGGCAGAGGCCTTCTTCTTTTCTTTTGGGTGTAAGGGGTGTGTCCTAATGATTAGTGTGGGTGTAATGGGCTAAGAAGATTGTGCTTGGGTAATTGGGCCGAAAATTGAGCCAAAGACTAAAAATTTGACCTCTCTTATTAAATGGGATAAACCAACCCAAAAATTCACTCTTCCTTCTAAAAATGATATAAAATTTATAATATAAAATATAAAACTAATTCTAATTAAAAAAAGAAATTAATATTATATTGTGAAACTATTTTGGTATTTTTTTTTCAAGATTATATAAAAAATAAAAATCCTAGTAAGATAGTATGACTACAAAACATTAATGAAACTATTTTTATAATTTTTATTTTTGTGACAAAATAAAGCAAAAGAGTCAAAACTAGTTAAAATAGCGATATTAGACCTAAACTAAATATTTAAACGCTAAAATGTTTAAAATCTCGGGAAGGGTAAAAAATTACATGTTTACAGCTGCTCCTCTTTGACTGGAAACACGAAGTGTTTACAGACAAAGAACGACGAGACATATTTTTTGACCCGACCCTTATTTAGGGAGGCCAAATACTAAAAGAAAGGAGAATGTGACCGAGCCATGGTATCTGAGCTGCCTACCTATCATTGGCTATAAAGGAATCAGGCCACGTGTAGTTCAGAGAGAATGATGGAGTGATGAGTTCAAGAGTCGAGTGAGGTTCCGTCGAGGCTCCGGTCCGTGGCTCTGCTATTACATCAAAATCAAAATCTAAAAGAACTAAACAAGCCTATCAGCTATGAGTTACAAGATTTCTATCGATAAGTCTTCTGAAGCTTGACCTTGAGTCTTGAATGGTGATTCATGCAGACTTTTGATTTGAATCTTGATGCTTGCTAGCTGCAGGTATTGATTCATTCTTCCAGGGCTTCTTTGGATCAAAACCGGACACGCAGTGCTCGTGACTTCAGCATGTCTTGAGCAGTTCACATCTTTCATCTGCTTCTGCATTTTGGATTCACTTATCTTTTTTTTTTCTTTTTCTTTTTCTGGATTAAGACTTCTTCTTTTGGTCATCTCGGTTTGTCGACTCGCATTCTAGAGGTGAGCTTTTACTACTTCTAACTTGAATTGAATTCTGAAATAACTTCCCTCATTCTCCGGGTGGGCTCCTGATGCCTCTCTAACTTGAACTTGTAATAAATTCCCTCATTCTCCAGGTGGGCACCTGATACTGTCTTAAAAGTTTAAATGAATCCCTCGTTCTCCAGGTGGGTTCCTGATGCTGACTTAAAATTTGAAATGAATTCCCTCGTTATCCAGGTGGGCGCCTAGTGTCGACTTAGAACTTAAAATAAATTCCCTCATTCTCCAGGTGGGCGCCTAATATTAACTGAGAATTTGAAATGAATTCTCTCGTTATTCAGGCGGGTGCCTGATATTGACTTAAGGCTTGAAAGAAATTCCCTCGTTCTTCAGGTGGGTGCCTGATGTCGACTTAAACTTAAAATAAATTCCCTCATTCTTCAGGTGGGCGCCTGATATTGTCTTAAAATTTGAAATGTATTCTCTTGTTCTCTAGGTGGTTGCCTGATATTGACTTATAATTGAAATAAATTCCCTCGTTATCCAGGTGGGCGCCTGATATTGACTTAAGACTTGAAAGAGATTCCCTCGTTCTTCAGGTGGGTGCCTGATGTCGACTTAAACTTAAAATAAATTCCCTCATTCTCCAGGTGGGATCCTGATATTGACTTATAATTGAAATGAATTCCCTCGTTATTCAGGTGGGCGTCTGATATTGACATAAGACTTGAAAGAAATTCCCTCGTTCTCCAGGTGGGTGTCTGATGTCGACTTAAACTTAAAATAAATTCCCTCATTCTCCAGGTGGGCGCCTGATATTGACTGAAAATTTGAAATGAATTCTCTCGTTATTCAGGTGGGCCCCTGATATTGACTTATAATTGAAATAAATTCCCTCGTTATTCAGTTGGGCGCCTGATATTGACTTGAGACTTGAAAGAAATTCCCTCGTTCTCCAGATGGGTGCCTGATGACTGAACACTTGAGAAGAATTCCCTCATTCTCCAGGTGGGCGCCTGTATTGTCTTAAAACTCTGAAAAGAATTCCCTCATTCTCCAAGTGGGTGCCTGATACTTTAAATCTAAACCGAATTCCCTCATTCTCCAGGTGGGTGCCTGATGTTTAAGACTTGCAACGAATTCCCTTATTATCCAGGTGGGCACTTGATATTTAAGACTTGAAATTAATTCCCTCATTATCCAGGCGGGTGCCTGCATTCACGACAATAGAGACAAAATAGAGAAAGTTGTTTGCCCTAGTTTTTACCGGGAACATTCATGAGTGTTAGTTGAATCTCATTATCCAGGAGGGCCCCGAAATTTGAAACATAAATCCCACTATCTAGGAGGGCCCTGAAAACTTGAAGACTAAATCCCATTATCTAGGAGGGTCCTGCAAAATTTGAAATCTAAATCCCACTATCCAGGAGAGCCCTGAAAACTTGAAGACTAAATCCCATTATCCAGGAGGGTCCTGAAAATTTGAGACTTAAACCCGTTATCCAGGCAGGTCCTGAAAATTTGAGACTTAAACCCGTTATCCAGGCGGGTCCTGAAAACTTAAAAGCTAAATCCCATTATCCAGGAGGGTACTGACAATTTGAAACCTAAATCCCATTATCCAGGAGGGTCTGAAAAATTTGAAACCTAAATCCCATTATCCAAGAGGGTCCTGAAAATTTGAAACCTAAATCCCATTATTCAGGCGGGTCCTGAGAACTTGAAAACTAAATCCCATTATCCAGGAGCGTCCTGAGAACTTGACAACTAAATCACATTATCCAGGAGGGTCCTGAGAACTTTGAAAACTACATCCCATTATCCAGGAGGGTCCTGAAAACTAGAAAACTAAATCTCATTATCCAGGAGGCTCCTGAAAACTTGAAAGCTAAATCCCATTATCCAGGCTGGTCCTGAAAACTCGAAAAACTACATCCCATTATCCAGGAGGGTCCTGAAAATTTGAAAACTAAATCCCATTATCCAGGAGGGTCCTGAAAATTTGAAACCCAAATCTCATTATCCATGTGGGTCCTGAGAATTTGAAACCTAAATCCCATTATCCAGGAGGGTCCTGAAAATTTGAAACCTAAATCCCATTATCCATGTGGGTCCTACGAACTTGAAAACTAAATCCCATTATCCAGGAGGGTCCTGAGAGTTTGAAACCTAAATCCCATTATCCATGAGGGTCCTGAAAATTTGAAACCTAAATCCCATTATCTAGGTGGGTCCTGGGAACTTGAAAACTAAATCCCATTATCCAGGAGGGTCCTGAGAACTTGACAACTAAATCTCATTATCCAGGAGGGTCCTGGGAAATTTGAAAACTACATCTCATTATCCAGGAAGGTCCTGCAAACTTGAAAACTAAATCCCATTATCCAGGAGGGTCCTGAAAACTTGAAAGCTAAATCCCATTATCCAGGCGGGTCTTGAAAACTCGAAAAACTACATCCCATTATCCAAGAGGGTCCTGAAAATTTGAAAATTAAATCCCATTATCCAGGAGGATCCTGAGAACTTGACAACTAAATCACATTATCCAGGCGGGTCCTGAAAACTTGAAAACTAAATCCCATTATCCAGGAGGGTCCTGAAAATTTGAAAGTTAAATCCCATAGTCCAGGCGGGTTCTGAAAACTCGAAAAACTACATCCCATTATCCAGGAGGGTCCTGAAAATTTGAAAACTAAATCCCATTATCCCGGAGGGTCCTGAGAACTTGACAACTAAATCCCATTATCCAGGCGGGTCCTGAAAACTTGAAAACTAAATCCCATTATCCCTGAGGGTCCTGAAAACTTGAAAACTAAATCCCATTATCCAGGAGGGTTCTGATAATTTTGAAAACTAAATCCCATTATCCAGGAGGGTCCTGAAAACTTGAAATTGGACTTATCCGGAACATGTTTCCCTCATAGAGTGTCCTTACACAGCAAACAAAATTTCTTGCCCCTGTTTCACTCAAAGAAAATTTCGTCAATTTAAAAATGGGGTGGTTAGTTTGTGGCATCCTTGCTGAATGTATTTGCTTCTTCCGCTACCATGCCTTATTCTGATTAGCTATTTTCGGCTAACAAATAGTTTTATGATGTTTTGATCGAGTTTCGACCACAGAAAACTTCTGAATTTGAGTCCCTTACACTCAACTTGTTATATGGCCTCTTCATTAAGACAATTGTTGAACCTCTGTTTTTCTTTGAATTTCCAAATCACCCTATCGTCTGAACATTATCACCTTATTGCTTATTCTGAATCATGTTATATGTGATGTGCTTTGACCGAACTTCGACTTGTGCAATCAAAAAGCTGGTAATAGGCTTTGAAATCCTTTCTTGCTTGCTTAACAAATATTCACTTGACATGAGCTCAGAAAACAAATAAACTCAAAAGAAACAAAGCGAAGTGACTTCGTGAATTAGAGATACAGATGAAAATTTTGAACAAAGATGACTATTTGGAGAAAAGTGGAGAAGAGACTTATCTGAGTGAAACGGCTAGCTCCAGTGATTATGACATGCTTTTCAAATTGATCAGCCTAATCCATCCAACCAATCGTGTTTCAACACAAGCCACGTCTTCATATTTCAAGATCGAGAATTTCACAATCCAATCCCTCTGTAAAGTCACGAACCTCATTCGGCTCGTAGTAACCTGAAGGGTTTTTCACCAGCAAACCTCTCTCATTTGAAATTTTTTCAACTCACCGTCGCCCTATGGTGCCCGTGAGGGTTTTCACCAATAAGACTCTCTCATTTTATTCTCACCTCACCATCGCCCTACGGTGCCCGCGAGGGTTTTCACCGGTAAGACTCTCTCATTTTATCTGTTTTCCTTGTGTCCATGAACAAAGTGTTGCCTCCCATCTCACTTGACTTGGAATTCTCAAAGATTGATCGGAAGGTCTTTCTTTGGACCGTAATGTAGGCTTTTGGACAAGGCTAGAAAGAAAGGGTGGCATGAAGGCTCAAAATAGTTTAAGATGAAAGGGATTCAAAATTATAACTTTTGGAATCAGATCTTATGCAAAACCAAAACTTCTGCCCCAGTTTCTTTGGGTATGGGGAGTTTTGGATTTTTTATTTTGAGGGGACCAAGCCGTGTAAGGCTGCCTACGTATCCTTAATAGGAATCAGGTCGAACGTAGTTCTAATCATTGTTTTGCTTTAGTTTCTTTTCTTTTTCTTCCCTTATCTTTTTCTTTTTCTTTTTTTTTCCTTTTCTTTTTCTTCTATCTTTTTTTTCTTTTTCCTTTTCTTCTTCTTATTTTTATTTTCTTTATTATTCCTAATTTTAACTCTGATTCCAAAAGAGGGGATGAAAGAAAATAAGTAAAGCTCAAAAGGGTAAATAAGGATAAAAGTTTTTGGATAGCAGAACAAAATGCCTTCGTCGTTCCAATATTTGAAACAATTCCAAATACAAATAACATATTTGAAAACAAATAGAGAAATCATAAATAGTATCTTTTGACTGCATCAGAATTGATAGCTATTTCTACACATTTGCCTTCTACATCTGTCAAATATAATTGGGCAACACTCCAGTCACAATGAACGGCCCCTGCCAGTTTGGGATAAACTTGCCTTTAGCTTTAGCTTGATGTGGAAGGATGTGTTTCAATACTAACTGGCCCGCTTCAAATTTTCGGGGATGCACCTTCTTGTTGTATGCTCTTGCCATTCTCTTCTAATACAATTGACCATGACATACTGCTGTCAATCTTTTCTCATCAATTAGACTCAACTGCTCCAACCGGGTTTTGACCCACTCGTCATCATCAATTTCAGCTTCTGCAACAATCCGAAGGGACGGAATCTCAACTTCTGCAGGTATGACTGCCTCGGTTCCATATACTAGCACATAAGGATTTGCACCTACTGAAGTGCGAACACTAGTGCGATAACCCAGTAAAGCAAAAGGCAACTTTTCATGCCATTGCCTAGAACCTTGCACCATCTTACGAAGTAACTTCTTTATGTTCTTGTTGGCTGCCTCAACGGCTCTGTTTGCCTTGGGGCGATATGGAGTGGAGTTTTGGTGCATAATCTTGAATTGTTGTCATGCCTCTTTCATCAAATGACTGTTGAGATTAGCGGCATTGTCTGTGATGATCACCTTGGGAATTTCGAATCGACAGCATGACCAAAATCTACCACCGCCTTCTTCATCACGGACTTGAAGGTTACAGCTTCGATCCACTTGGTAAAATAATCAATGGCCACTAGAATAAACCTATGCCCGTTTGATGTTGTCGGTGAAATAGGCCCAATGACGTCCATGCCCCAGGCAACAAAAGGCCAAGGCGCTGACATTGTATGCAACTCATATGGCGAAGAATGAATCAAATCACCGTGCACCTGGCATTGATGACATTTGCGAACAAAACTGATGCAATCTCGTTCCATGGTGATCCAATAATAACCTGCTCGCAGAATCTTTTTTTCCAAAACATACTCGCTCATATGTGGTCCGCAAACTCCAGAATGAACTTCGGCCATGATAGTCCAAGCTTGTTTAGCATCTACGCACCTTAGTAGTCCTAGATCTGGAGTCTTCTTGTACAAGATTCCTCCGCTCAAGAAAAATCCACTAGCTAGACGTCTAATGGTTCTCTTTTGATCACCTGTGGCATGTACCGGATATACCCCCGACTTGACGTATTCCTTTACATCGTGGAACCAAGGTTCACCATCAATGTCCTCTTCAACCATATTACAATAAGTGTGCGGGTCACGAACTTGGATATGCACGGGGTCGACGTAAGTCTTATCCGAATGGTGTAACATTGATGCCAAAGTAGCCAAGGCATCGGCGATCTCATTATGCATCCTGGGAATATGCTTGAATTCTACTTACCTGAATCGTTGACAGAGATCATGCAGAAATTGTCGGTATGGTATAAGCTTCAAATCCTGGGTCTCCCATTCTCCCTGAATCTGGTGAACCAGCAAATCTGAGTCTCCCAGAACCAGTATCTCTTGGACTCCCATGTCTACAGCTAACCTCAAACCCAGAATACATGCTTCGTACTCAGCCATATTGTTGGTGCAATAAAATCGGAGTTGGGCCGTTACAGGGTAGTGGTGCCCTGTTTCAGAAATGAGTACAGCCTCTATTCCAATGCCTTTCCTATTAGCAGCTCCAAAAGAAGAGTTTCCAACCTAGCTTTTCCTTATGGTCGGTCTCGTCAACATACATTACTTCATCAGGAAAATAAGTCTTCAATGGCTCTTACTCTTCATCCACCGGATTCTCGGCCAAATTATCGGCCAAGATTTGGGGTTTCATCGCGGTCCGGGTCACATAGATGATGTCAAATTCTGTGAGTAAAATCTGCCACTTTGCAAGTCTTCCCGTGGGCGTAGGCTTCTGAAAGATATACTTTAGAGGATCCATGCGAGAAATGAGGTAAGTAGTGTAGGATGACAAATAATGCTTCAACTTTTTTGCTACCCAAGTCAGGGCACAACATGTCCTTTCAAGAAGGGTATACTTAACCTCATAAGGAGTGAACTTCTTGCTGAGATAATAAATGGCTTGCTTCTTCCTACCTGTGATGTCATGTTGGCCTAGTACACAACCAAAAGAATTATCCAGGACTGTCAAATAGAGAAGCAATGGTCTCCCAGGCTCCGGCGGGACCAGTACAGGTGGGCTTGATAGGTACCTCTTGATCTTATCAAATGCTTCCTGACATTCGTCAGTCCACTTGACTGCAACATTCTTTTTCAGCAACATAAAAATGGGCTCACAAGTCATTGTGAGTTGAGCAATAAACCTGTTGATGTAGTTTAACCTCCCAAGAAGACTCATCACCTCAGTTTTGTTCTTCGGCGGTGGCAATTATTGGATGGCTTTGATCTTTGACGGGTCCAACTCAATACTGCGTCGACTGACAACGAATCCCAACAGTTTCCCAGACGGGACACCAAATGCACATTTTGCTGGATTGAGCTTGAGGTTGTACCTGCGGAGCCTTTGGAAAAACTTTCTCAAGTCTCCAACATGGTCGGACTGATTTTTTGACTTTATGATCACATCATCTACATAAACCTCAATTTCTTTGTGTAACATGTCATGAAATATGGTAGTCATTGCCCTCATATAAGTTACCCCTGCATTCTTCAAACCAAATGGCATTACCCGGTAGCAATATGTCCCCCTTGGCGTGATGAATGTTGTCTTTTCTGCATCTTCCTCGTCCATCAGGATCTGGTGATATCCAGCATAGCAATCCACAAAAGACCCGATCTCATGCTTGGCACAATTGTCGATCAGAATGTGGATGTTCGGCCGAGGAAAGATATCCTTTGGACTCGCCTTGTTAAGGTCACGATAATCAACACACACCCTGGTTTTACCATCCTTCTTTGGTACTGGAACCACATTAGCTAACCAAGTGGGATATCGAGTGACCCGAATGACCTTTTCATCAAGCTGCTTTTATGATTTCCTCTTTAATCTTCACACTCATGTCGGTTTTGAACTTCCTTAACTTCTTCTTTACAGGGGAAAACGCCAGATCAATTGGCAGTTTATGAACTACCAAATCAGTGCTCAGACCCTGCGTGTCGTATACGACCATGCAAAGACATCTTTATATTCGAACAAAGCTTTGATTATCTCTTCCTTGATTTGTGGTTCCAGATGCACACTTATCTTAGTTTCCCTGATATTATCCTGATCTCCTAAATTGATTGCTTCAGTTTCATTCAAATTGGGCTTGGGTTTTTCTTCAAAGTAAATTAGATCTCTACTGATTTCCTCAAATGCTGCTTTTCCATCATATTTTATTTCCTCATCACACTCAACTTCTTGGATCATTATTTCAGAATTAGATTGGCTTTTAAGACTTGGCTGAAAATTTCTCATGCATGTCATGTCATTGAAACCAGCATAAAAAGAATTGTATAAAAGAAAAAAACAAAAATGAAATGCTATCAGAAAAAATGGAAAAACTAGAAATTGTATTTCATTAATCATAAAAGGATAGAAGGATTTGTACATCAAAACAAGAAAAGATAAAAACCTGGATTACAACCCAGGAATAACCTAGATAACAGAAAGGAAAACAAAGCAAACTACCAAAACTCCTTCCGGGTGGGGAGAAGAGTAGCTTTCTAATTTCTAAGCTTCACATTTGGCCCAATAAACTGCACATCAGCATTACTGGAACCTTCTCCAATTTCTACCATGTTAACCTCATCAAACAGACTCTGGAACCTCTGGACCAGCTCTTTGTCAAAGTCGGACACAGGTTTTGGGACCGCTGATACTGGGCGTTTTGCGATCCCTGGCTTGACAAAAGACTTGTAGATATGTGGGACAGTCTTAGGAAGCAACCATGCCTTCCTTCTTGCATTTTTAAACTTCTTCCCATCCTTCCATGTGGGATTGAATCCTAGACCAAACGTGCCCAGACTTTCACGTAGACACACTGGATGCATGATACCCTGTAGAGACAAACCCAGACCTTTGCCTGGAACAAAACCGTTCTTCAGCATTTCATTTTCTACCATGAAAGACGCGGAGGGTAGCTTCGGACCTGGCATGAACTCTCCTTCGGGAATCTTTTCAACCGATACAGTTTCAAAAGTTTGGTAGACCCAAGGGCCTTTGCCGTCCTCAGTTTCAGCAAACGGGGCATAAGTGTCATTGTAAGCACATAAGTTCTCGTCACCATGCACCACTATTTCTTGCCTGTCCCACTCGAACTTTACCATCTGGTGCAAAGAAGACGGGACTACTTTGGAAGCATGTATCCAAGGCCTGCCTAGCAATAAGTTATAGTATACGGCCACATCTAACACTTGGAACTCCATGGTGAATTCAACAGGGCCTATTGTCAATTCAAGAATTATGTCGCCAACAGAATCATTTCCCCCTTCGTCAAAGCCTCGAACACATATATTATTCATGTGGATCCTTTTGGTACCAATTTTCAACTTCTGCAAAGTGGAAAGGGGGAAAATGTTTGCACTGAAACCATTGTCAACCAACACTCTCGACACCACAGAGTCCTCACACTTTACTGTGAGATAAAGGGCTTGATTGTGTTCGGTGCCCTCAAGGGGAAGCTCGTCGTCAGAGAAAGTAATTCTGTTTGCCTCAAAAATTTTGCTAGCGATCTTCTCCAAATGGTTCACCGTGATCTTTTCAGGGACATGAGCCTCATTTAAAATCTTTATGAGGGCCCTTCATTGCTTGTCCGAGTGTATTAGTACTGATAGGAGAGAAATCTGAGATGGTGTTTTCCTTAACTGTTCCACGATAGAGTAGTCCTGCACCTTCATTTTTCTTAGGAATTCTTCTGCCTCCTCTTCAGTAACGGGTTTCTTTACCGGGTTTGTGCTATCTTTGAATGGATTGGCTTTCTTCAACTCCTCCGGGGTAAAGCATCTCCCGGAACGAGTCAGCCCTTCGGTTTCATTAACTTCCTCTTCCACTTCTTTCCCCTTATAAGTTACTATCACTTGCTTTTAATTCCACGGAGCAGCCTTGGTATCATTCATTGGCAGCTGGGTCACAAGTTTAATAATAACAGGAGCAATGCAAGCCCCTTCCAAGATTATGACAGGCTTATTTGCCACCCCTGGCACGACCACTTTTGTCTTCCTTGCTTTGCTTCAACATCGTCTGGGAGCCCTTTCACAACTAATACAGGCGACTTTACATTTGGCGTGCTCAGCTTGCCTGTCAGACCTTCAGCTATCGGGGATGTTGCATTGATAACAACTGGAGTTTTGGCTAAATTACTTTCACTGGCGCGGATCATCATGACAGGCTTTGAAGACTCCTGGGGTTTTCCATCCTTGTGCACTATCTCAATCATATGTGTCTCATTATGGGTCGGCAATGTTTTTTTATTAATGTTTGGGGCCTCTGGACTTTGGACCACAATCTGATTTGTATCAATGAGACCTTGAATTGCCCTTTTCAAGTGCCAACACTTCTCTGTGTCATGCTCGGGGGCATCAGAACAATATGCACATCTGATGGAATAATCCAGGTTTCTTGGAGGTGGATTTGGTAGCTTCGACTCGATCGGCCTCAGAACATCCAATTGGCTCAATCTTTGGAACAAACTGGTATAAGATTCTCCCAGAGGAGTGAAGGTTTCTTTCCGTGCATGTCTCTCTTTTCTATTATCTGGCCTTGGTCGGAAGCTTGACCCAGTAGGGTTCCGGTATGGTGGTGGGGGCGGATAAGGACTTTGTGGAGTTGGGGCACGCCATTGTGGGTAAGGAGGGGGTTGAGCATATGATTGTGCGTGGTGGACATGGTATTGGGGTGGTTTAGGTGGATATTAAGGGTCTGATGGTGGGAAGTAGTGTTTGGGTGGATTATATGGAGATTGGGTGTAGGCTTGAGGATGGGGACGAGGCTGGGTATGCTGGTGAAACGAACCCCTCGGGTCATTCCATGAACCTGAGACAAACATAGCAACATCCTCTTTCTTCTTTTTGCCTAACACGCCTCCGGTACCGCCTTGGATCGCTTGCGTGGTTGCCTTTAAAGCGGAGTAACTCATGATCTTACTCGACTTGAGTCCTTCCTCCACCATTCCTCCCATTTTCACCACCTCATTGAAGGACTTGTCTATAGCCGAAATCAAATGTCCAAAATAAGTAGGCTCCTGGGCTTGAAGGAAGTATTCAACCATTTCCTCTTCTTCCATTGGAGGGTTGACTCGTGCAACATGTTCTCTCCAGCGGAAATCGTACTCTCTGAAGCTCTCATTGGGATTTTTCTCTATCTTGGTCAATGATAGGCGATCTGGAACGATGTCTACATTGTACTGAAAATGCCTAGCAAAGTCTTGGGCTAGATCATCTCAAGTATACCACCTGCTCGCGTCCTGGCGGTTATACCATTACAGCACTGCTTCACTCAAGCTTTGACTAAAATATTCCATCAACAGTTCATCTTTCCTGCCAACTCCCCTCATCTTGCTGCAAAACCCTCTTAAGTGGGCCACCGGATCTCCATGCCCGTCATACAAATCAACTTTGGGCATTTTGAACGAAGGCTGGCAATTGGACATCAGGAAACAGACACAAATCTTTGTAAGCCATACTCATTTGATTTCCTAACCCTTTCATATTCCTCAATGAATGTTCCAAGCTCTTTACTTTCCTGGATATCTCCTCATGCTCTATATACTTGGATGGTTTTCCGGTTTCAACTTGAGGCTCGAAGTGGGGGGTGTAGGGGTAAGGATCCGGGACTTTGAAAGTGGGTTCTAGGGCGTAGTATTGGGCATCGGGGGTTTGAAATGTAGACTCACTAGAGGACCTGTGGAGTGTAGCTCGTGGAGGAGGTACGAAGATAGGAGCGGGTGTCGGGTATGAAGCTGTTTTGGCTGGTGGAGCATGAAAGACTTGGGATGAAGTGCCGGGGTAGTGGTGGTAAAGAGTAAATCCTGGTGCGTGTTGAGGAGAGGGATCAATGGTGCTATACATCTGGGTTTGGGATAATGGTGGGATCGAGGCAGGGTTTTCTGTATAGTCGGTGGGGAGTGAGGGTGGAGGATATCCCTTAATCCATGCCTGGTGCATTTCCGCCATCTGATGCCTCAACCTTTGGACCTCTTCTTTCAGACCAGATTCGGATTCTACCATCTCCCTTGGTGGGTTCACAACTATTGTTTCTGCTTCTTTACTGGCCATAATCTCCTTGTGTTTTGATCTGGTGTTGTAGGGGTGACTTGCCAGAATGCCAACAAACTAACCACCTGGACAAAACCTGTATTTGACTCACATACAACAACTTGGTCAGTTCTGAAGCATTTAACAGATAGTGAATCACATAATGGGGATGCAATGCACCTGAGCAGTTAGGCGTTTCTAAATGCTTTGTGACGGCTTGCGTATTTCATCCCAGTTCTTTTCAAATTTCGAATCTTGATTTTCTTTTTCCTCTCTCCTTTTGCTGTTTTTCACTCTTTTAATTCTCATTCTCTTTTTTTCCTTTTTTTTGGCCTCTCTTTTCTTTCCCTAGTCTTATTTTCTCTTCTTTTTTTTCATTTTTTTTATGATCGAATCCTATGGGAATTGCCTACATATCATGACGCCGCATGAATCAGATCATTACATAATTCAGGAAACAAATGCAAAAATAAAAGAATTGTTTTTTTCCTTAATAAAAACACTTTTTTTTTTGTTTTCTATTACAGGGACTTAAAAGTACTGACCACTACTAAAATAAACATACATACTCGAAATAAACAACAAAACAAACTTGAACAAAACTCAAGAAAATACAGACTCCAAACTAAAAAGAAAATCAAAAATACATCAAAGCCTCCACTGGTACCCCGGGGGCCTGCGGGACATCAGCCAGTCTCCGCACGGGCCTTCGTGCAATATCCTGTTGAAGGTGGTCTAAGTCAACCATCACTTGGCGAACGAATATCATCATAGAAGCAAAGAACATAGACCCGGTCATGTCTTCACATTCATGGCATTTCATTGTAATGTAATCGGCTATCTCTTTAACCCTCATTCTGATGACACCCTTCTCCTGAAGCAAACGCCCAATCTGCTGCGCCCGAGCTTCCAATACCTGTGCATCAGTGTTGTTTTGGTCTTGTAGTTGCTGCATGCTTTCTTCTAATCGGAAAATCAAAGCATAGCAATGCTCTCTTTCTACCTTAAAATCCTTCGTTTGTCGGATCATTTCATTCTCAAGGGCGACCAACCTTTTCTTCAAATTTGCCACTTCTTTTTCATATTTCTGCTTCAACTGATGGGCTAGCCTAGCATGTTCTTCTGCACTTTTGGCAAACTTTGTTTGAGCATTTAGCAAGTCCTTCTCTGCCTTCGTCAAGTCAAAACCATATTCGTGACTTTCCGCCTCAGGTTGGTTATAATTTTCTCATCTTTCTCACTTTTGACTGGTGTCTCGGCGACTGTTTTCATCCTCTGGATTTGGGCTCGAACGACTTCATTTTCCTTGGCCAATATCTTATTTTCCCCTTCATCTTCAGCTGCCTGCAAACTACTATCAAATTTGATTTTTTCAATTTGTTCTTCTAGTTTGCTTATAGTAGTCCGGTATTCCTTTTCTTTAGCTAACCAAACCCACTACTCTCGTGCTCCGTTGGTGAATTGTTGGATATGGGGCCTTTTGGCGGGTTGTTCTGGTCTTTGATCAACCCGAATTCTCTTATACCATGTGGCGTAGTTGGATTCTACTTCATCCATGGACAAATTTCGTACTTGAGTCTGCGGCTCCAGGACCTACATTGGTGCCAGATTTGGAGAACCCTTTCTTCTGGGAATGCGGCTTTTGGGCATCGTTCAATAACTTGTGGACTCAAATCTTCATCATGAGGGGCTGTTTGGTATCTTCCCAATTGGTGTAGAACCCAATGTTGGTCATATGGCTGAATACTCCGAAGACCCATTAATAAAAGAAAGCACACTCCAGCAGCCATGTAAATGACTTCGTCGACCGGGAGCCAATCGAAACTCCACTCAATTCGATTTGCATTCAGAGAGCCCAAATGCGTGAACCATGCCTCAGTACCTTCTGGCAACTCATGACCATTTACCCGGTTTCATATTCTTCGATGCAATTGAGTCTGGTCAGACCGTAGTTCATGTAACCTGGGCGATGGCAAAGATGTTCTACCAACCATATTTGTAAAAGCAAGTTGCAACCCTCAAAAAACTTTATCCCGGCTCGAAAGGTGGTTAAAGCTCGGTAAATTTCTGCGAGAATCATCGGTATGATGGTGCCATTGGCCCTTTTGGCCATAAAGTCGGCCATTCCTACAAGCCCCAATTCTATATGTCCGTCACTCCTTAGGCATATCAGGGTGCCTAAAAATGCTACTACAAAGGCCAAACCTCTGCGTGCTTCCCATTTGTCTTTATTTCCCTGATGACTCAAACCAGTGTCCGGAGCTTCGAATCCGTGAGGGTCCCCATACCGACATTACAAGAAACGAAATGTGCAAAATCCTCCGGCCAAATTTTCATCCTTAACTTGTTGGCTAATACTCAGAAGGTCCAAAAACTTATGAGGGGTTACAGCTCTTGGTGCTACTGGATATTGATGCCTTAGCTTCCCCTCGAAACCAGCATAACCTGTTATCTCCTCTAGTGTAGGGTTCAACTCAAAATCAAAGAAGTGAAAAACATTGTGTGCCGGGTCCCAAAACGGTATCAAAGCTTCGATTATATCAACCCTCAGTTTAATTTTCAGAAGACCGGTGAGCCCACCTAATGCCTTTGTCACAGAATGCTTGCCGACCTCCTCTAGGTCGTTCCACCACATGTGGAGTCCTAGTGGAATCTCATCTACGATTCGAAAAGTTATGTTTTCAATAGTGCTCATCCTGCACATTTTTATTTAAGGCGACGTGTTAAAAACAAGTGATTTTTTTTGTTTAATTCTTGACCCCAAAATAAAGATTATTTTTTGCAACATAAAACTCAAACAACTCAAAGCCACCTTTGCAAATACGGCCCTTAAGCTCTTCAGAAATGAAGATTTTAAGGTTGTGCTCGCTAAGTGGCCAAAAATTAGGAAAGGAGCCATGGATGGCTATTTTTGCGAAACAGCTTCCTGGCGTCCCGTCGGGACGTTTCTGTCTATTTGGACAGAAAGTGCACCCCCGAAATTTATTTATGACAAAAAGACTCATTTTCGTATTTTTTGGTTATTTTCGCAAGAGCGGGGCTGGACCCGACGAGGGTTTGCCTACGTATCTGACATCCGGTGAGAATCAAACTCGCGTAGTTCGGTAAATTTTTGACGCAATTTTGAAAAATACGAGACTAACTCATTTCATTTTTCGAAATACATTTTCTTTTTCTCCATTTTTCAAAAATTTTGGCAGAGTTTTGAGGCATTTTCAAGTACCGGGGTTTTAAAAAAAATCGGGTAATTTCTATCCTACCTCACTCTTGGTTTTTCTATTATTCCTTTTTCTTTAGCCGGTCAACAAACAACCAAAATAAAATAATGTACACATAGCAGGTAAGATGCATCAGGATGGTCTTTTATTTTGGGTTCACCTGTCCTAGACGGACCCAACCCCTGTGTTGAGTCCCCTAAGTCAAATGCACATGATGAAAATAATCGTTCCTGCTAGGGATCCGACATGGGATTATGTCATTCTAAGTTTAAATCCCGGGGTTTTGTTCTAGACCTGGCTTACCCGAGCGGACAGCTCGAGCCGGGGGGAGGGGGCAACGTACCGAGAATACAGAAGCTTCACCGGCTTTGCAACTTGTCCGAACCTCGTTCTAAAATTTGGATATGACTCTAACAGAAAATAAGTCACACAAAGTGCACACTTCCCAGATGATTTAGAAAACTCAGAGAGAAGAGGGTTTCAGCACAATTTATATACAACTAAGATAATATCAAAGCGGTAAAAAGCGACATTTAGCACATTAGGCTCAAACACGTAAAAATCAGACAATCATGAAAGCCAACCATAACAGCTATTCAAAGCTCGAATTCTGAACCCTGAACAAGAGATTCTGGGTTCGGTCCCCAGCAGAGTCGCCATAGCTATCACACCTCTCTTTTTTCCGGTAAGGGGGGATTAGGGAGTTTTTTCAATTAAAGTGACAATGATCGAAATGGGATTATTTATTCAAATTCAGAGTCGTCACTTGGAATAATTTATGGTGTCCCAAGTCACCGGTTCAAAATTCTGAATCGAGGAAGTTTGACTCTGATTTACAGTCCGCAAAACACAGAAATCCATGTAAGGAATTCTGTTAGCCCGGGAGAAGGTGTTAGGCATTCCCAGGTTCCGTGGTTTTAGCACGGTCGCTTAGCTATTAATAATTGGCCTAATTATCTGATTTATTACAAGTTTTGAACCTATTGTGCATTTTAGCCTTTTACCTTTTAGCCGCTTTTAAATAATTTAAACAATTAAGGAGATTATTTGAATAAGTCGCGGTGTCGCGCACTCGTTAGTTTTTGTGCACATTGCGAATCACACCACAGGAACCATATCCGCGATCTACAACATGATTATTTTGTTATTGTTCGAAGTTATGGTCGGGTCACATGAAATGCACACCTGAATTGGGATTTACGTATCGTGACCATGCCACGGGAATCGTACCCTCACAATGATTATTTATTAATCGCGTCTAAAGCAAGCTACGATGTCTATTATGCTTCCTAAACTTTGAGATTATTGTGAGGCCATGAGTTATGAAAGTCGATTGTGGATGAAGTCTAAAATTTAATTAAAAAGAATTAGCAGGATCACTAATATATCTAAGTTGTTGGATGCATTTGACAATTATGCAGTATTAATTATTAAACAACTTAGACCATAATCTATAAATTAGTAACCATTTGGAAAAAAAAATAATGATGTAAAATAATGAAATGAAACCACAAGATCAATGCACATTCTACCTACGTAATTAAAATAGCACACTTATCAAATTACCCTTATGACCAATTATTAGTAGATTTAAACAAAGAAACTGCCATAATGGAAAAGTCAGTAACAGAACTTATTACGGACAAATATATATTTAAAGAAAACAAACATCATCATCGTTCATCCAGATCACGGCGGCAGAAATTATATATGAATTAAAGGGGCAAAAACAATAGAGGAAGGATTAAGAATGCACCTCAATATGACACTTTCTTCAATTTATAATGAAATTATCCATACAAAAATCAATAGCTACTGGCCATATCTTGAACAAACCTTCTCGATCACATTTCTGTCAATACCCACTCGTCGAATGCCACAAAAACTCGAAATCGACTCAGAAAAACTCGACTAAACTCCGGCGAGATTTTTCTGGAGAAGAAAATGAAGAGGAAAAGGAGAAGAAGAAAAATCCCCCATTTTTTGGCTTTTCTTGGAATTAGGAATTTCTTTTTCTTTTTTGCTTAGGAAATCCAAAAGTCTGTCGCTACTCTCCCTTCCTCTCCTGTTTTTTTTCCTTTTGTGCTTTTTTTTTCTTTCTTTTTTTGCTTCTTTTTTTATCGAAGAGCTTGGCAGAGGCCTTCTTCTTTTCTTTTGGGTGTAAGGGGTGTGTCCTACAGATTAGGGTGGGGGTAATGGGCTAAGAAGATTGGGTTTAGGGTAATTGGGCTGAAAATTAGGCCGAAGACTAAAAATTAGATCTCTCTCATTAAAATGGGATAAACCAACCCAAAAATTCACTCTTCCTTCTAAAAATGATATAAAATTTATAATATAAAATGTAAAACTAATTCTAATAAATAAAAATAAATAATATTATATTGTGAAACTATTTTGGTATTGTTTTTTCAAGATTATATAAAAAAATAAAAATCCTAGTAAGATAGTATGACTACAAAACATTAATGAAACTATTTTTTTAATTTTTATTTTTGTGACCAAATAAAGCAAAAGAATCAAAACTAGTTAAAATAGCGATATTAGACCTAAACTAAATATTTAAACGCTAGAATATGTAAAATCTCGGGGATGATAAAAAATTACACGTTTACAAATGGTATTTTCAAGGCTAGATTTGGGTGGACTTAACATAAAAAGCTACTGGGAATTGTCAATGTTGTTTAAAAGCTGTATTGATCAAAGAAAAATCGACTGCACATATGGTGCACCGGCTTATATGACTACAATTTGTGAATATTAGGATCTTGCTACATATAGTATATGCTAATTTGATATCAATGGAGTTGGATTCAGGAGCCGGGATTTCGTTCGAGGTGTAAAGTATCTATGTAAATTTACATAACTTTTGTAGTTTTTTTTTTTGCTTTTTATATACATAGTTTTTTTTTGTCCTTTCCCCCCGATATATGGCATTGGATGCCTAGAATAGTTAACAGGAGAATTTTGCTATTTTCTTAGTTAAAATATTTATTGGCAGGGGCAATTTCAAATTTTAGCTTTGTATAGTATATTTGTTTGACTTGGATATTTTAAGACCATAAAATTTTTAAACAACGACAAGCTGAACTGTGGTGCATGATATATGAGTTTAAAATTTCTTTTTACCCTTGTTCTTTGGCGAGTGTCAAATGGATCAACTATGATGATTTTGCTATTTGACCTTGCACTTTTTAAGCTTCAAATTTTTGTTTATACTAATATTTATGTTGGTTAAAATAAATTATATTGATTGATATGGGACACATACGTGTGCAAAAACTAAAAATATATATTGTATACATTTTTCGGCTATTATTTCGATTTATTATACCTATAATGTTCCCTTCCCAAAAGAAGTTGAGTTTTGGTTTGCTTGAACACTTCTTCTATTTTTATTTACCAAATGGGTAGAGTTTAAAATCTTAATTCGGAAAAGAATGAGAATTTCATAAATCTCTGTCCAGACTATTATTATCCTTACACAAGGTACCAAATAATATATTGTTCTAAGTTGTAAGAAATGTCTAGTTTTAGACATTTAAATGGATGAGTACACGTTTTGTTAATTTTATGTAACTTCACATGATTGAAAAAAATAACACAAACATCGAGTATGTTTTTCATCTAATGACAGTGGAAATGTCCCAAATAAACATATATTTATAATAATTCATCGGTCTACTGAAATTCTATAAGATTTCAAAATACTTAATGTAATATAAACTACATACATAACAATGTTAATATTGGTCATACTAATCGTGTAACCAATAAGGTGTCACATGCTACGACGGTAAAGAGTGACCCTAATTTGTCAAGGTCTTAAGTATTTTTTTTGTTCCATCTAGTATTCTAAAATTAATTGGTCCGACTAATTTAAATTCACTGCAAGTAAGCAAACTAAGGAGTGTAAAACGTTCCCTAATAAGAAGTTCTCCATTTTCAAGGCTCAAATCTCTTTATTATATATCTTGCTTTGAATGATTTAGCTATCCACGACGTTTTTTTTCCGTTATAATCTAAATCTCCCCAAGATTCTAATTACATGCATTAAACTACACTAATTTATAATTAAACGATAAATAAGATAAGCATATAGTTGAAAAGAAAGATATAGTGATACCATCGAAAATGCAAGAAAATTTCAAAAACTATTTTTACTTTATTTATTTTATTGGTGATGTTTTAAAGTCTTCTATTAAAATCTTTTATTTGACACCAATTAATTAATGTTTTGTATACCTATAATGAAATTGGACCAATTGAAATTCCGTACATTCATACTTGTACGAGAGACCTAATTGAGCATTTGCAGCAATTATAAACTTATTACGCAAACGTGATTGATGCTTCTTCTGTTGTAATAAATATTAATCTGAACCTTCCTTCTAGTTCTGTTTCTACTTCTGTTTCTATTGATGAAGATGATGGTGTAGATGTTTTTGTTATTTGGTCTACATTTTTTTTTTTACTCAACACAGTAGCAGAAATAGTGATGAACTTTAATTTTACTTGTAAAAACAGACAGAGCCTCGCATAAAGGATATTTTGTTGTGGACATGATAGAAGGATAATGCAAAGCCCTTTCCCATTCTTTTCGCTATGGCTCGAGAGACGAGCTAAATGTGTCAATTTCAATTATTTCATCAGAAAGCGCATTTAGCCAAATAAGGCAATATATATGAGACATATGTCCCTCATTGGGTAGCAATTCCTTGGAAGTGCTAGTGTGTTTTAAAGATTGAATTAGATTGTAGTACTTGAATCAAGGTCGTGAAAACGTAGATAAAATGAAAGACCAGAAAATTTAAGATATATTAACAATTGGTTGCCCATTTGAATTAGACACCCTAAAAGTAGGCCAAGTAGTTCATATTGACATGGAAGAACTACAAAAAACAATGCAAAACCTTTAAATGTACTCTTATATTTAATATTAATTTAGTTACTATAGACTTTTAATTTGCAAATTTAAAAACCAAAACAGAACTTGCAATTTGAAATCTTCTTGTTAAAGTATTGTCTAACGACATTTAGACTCTTAATCCTTTGAAGTTTTCCCCCAAATATTACTTTCACGTTTTAGCTTTCAAGACTTAAACAAACTATTTAAATTTTGGTCATTATATTATTTACTTATAAATTACAAGTTTATAAATTAAATTGTACTATACAAATATATTGGTCCCTTAACAACCGGGTATGACCAGCTTGGGACCAGCCCAGGACCGGAACCGAAACTGACCGAGACATATTTTTATGATCCATCATGACCCAACAACACATATACTAAATAATAAATGGAAAGGTTCAAATATATTCATGTACTATTGAAAAAGATTTAAAAATACCTTACGTTATACTGCTTGATCATTTTAGCTCATACCACCGTTATACTATATTCAAATATACCTATCAATTAGACGGACTGTCACGTGGTACCTTATAAAAGAGATACCTCCCCTTGTTTTACCCGATTCATTTCCCCTCTACCTATAACTCGACATAATTTAGTTCTTTAAAAAAAACTAAATGAATAGACTCAACTTCTTTCAATATCTTCTCTACTTTTCATCTTTTCTTTTTCATTTCCTTTACCTTTAATTTCTTCTATTTTTTTCTTAATCCTTACCCGTTATAACATAAACGATTGTATATAAGTCCATAGATTGATTTTGGGTTTACATGGAATCGAACAAATTTCTATCCATATATCTGTCACCCACATCCAATGAGAGAGCGAAGTATTTTGGTTTTGAAATCATGGCCTTACTGAAGAAGAAGAAAAGGCACCCATCTTCTTTTACATCTCATTCTTTTGGCATGAAGCTTGGGCTAAAATTTCAACCAAACATAAATAGATTTTCAAGAACAAGAGGACTCGGGTTCGATTACCAGAATTTTAAAGCTCAAGTCTGTGTTTTTATCAGACAAGTAGAAGGCAACCACGTAATGCCTGCAAAATTGCTCGTGGATTGTCTCAATGCTCGACTTTGTCAGCACAGAAATAGAAAATTCTCACTGTCTCTATTACTATAAAAGAGGAAAACCAAACGTTCAAAACACACACAGAGACGCAAGTTTATGGCTGAAGTTGCGGATCAAAAACATATGAAGATTAATGCCTATTTTTACATGAACATAGTGACTTATTCAAAGTATTTTATGAACAGAGGTTGTTGGTTAGGCTATTGTATGCATTTAAATTTATTGGATTTAAATTCAATAAAAATATTTGGAATATATATTAAATATATTAGTTCGAATAAATATTATCGGCTAATATAATTGAATCAATTATATAAGTCTAATATATATGGATTAAATAAATAAGTCATAATCCATTGGGCCAGCCCATTTAATTGGGCCAGCCCATTTAATTGGGCTAAAGTGATGAGCCCGCCTCATTAAGCCCAAGATTTCATCTTCCTAGAGGCCTGATTTGGTGCCACGTGTCAAATGACATTGCACGCCAAGTCAACGGAAGAGCCAATAGGATCGTGCCACATGCCAAAATAACAAGGCATGCCAAGTCAAATTAAAAGGCCAATGAAACTGTGTCACATGTGCAAGTGACGTGTTCTGGCCAATCAAATGCGGTTTTGTCACACTTAAATCTGATAGGTCGGAAAAAGTTTGTTCTCATCATAATTTTTCCCTCCCACAACTATAAATAGGGGTCTTCATAACTCAGAAAGAGACCAGAAGTTATAACAAGAAGCAAGAGAGATATCGTGGATCAAACGCTGCAGATTTCTCTAGAAGCTACAACCATTCAAGTATTCTAAGGATTAAAAAATCAAGACGAAGATTCAATGTAACGACCCGACCGGTCATTTCGAGAGTTGTAGCCTCGTTCCCCTTTTCAGCTCATTTTTGTGCTTCACTATTATTTTATGACTTACCGGGTTAGTTGGTTCGAGTCTAGAGTGGATTTAGAGTGAATTGAAACATTTAGTCTCTTAATTGAAATCTTAAGCTGGAAAAGTCGACCAGATGTCGACTTATATGTAAATAAACTCGGATTGGAATTTTGATGGTTCTATTAGCTTCGTTGGGTGATTCTGGAGTTAGGAGCGTGCCCGAATTGTGATTTAGAGGTCGGGAATAGAATTAGTCTTAAGATGACGAAGTCAAATTTTTGGGATGTTTGACCGGGGGTGGATTCCGATTCTGGAAGTTTTAGTAGGTTCATGGGGTCATATGTGACTTGTGTGCAAATATTTGAGGTCAATCAGACGTGATTTGATAAGTTTCGGTGTCGTTTATAGAATTTGGAAATTTCGAAGTTCATTAGGCTTGAATCCGTGTGTAATTCGTGTTTTCGATGTTGTTGGAGGTGATTTGAATATTTGACTAAGTTTGTATGATGTTTTAAGACGTATTGGTATGTTTGGTTGAGTTCTCGGGGTCCTCGGTTTGACTTCGGGTGATTAACGGTTCAAGATTTGAAATTGAAGAATTTCATAAGTTTGAGGGTTACTGGTGTAATCGCATCTGCGGATTGGGGACTGCAAATACGAGCTCGCAGAAACAAGAAAAGAGACCGCAGAAGCATCCAAGGATGCTTTGGTCAGAGGCAGCAGATGCGGCCATTCGCGCACAGAAGCGGTTTGTGCAGGAGCGCACGTTGGGCGCAGATGCGGAGAATAGCGCAGGTGCGAGGGTTGTTCCGCACATGCGGTTGGAGCAGAAGTGGGCAAGGGGTGCGCCTGCGAGATCGCAAAATCGGCCAAGTTGTCGCAGGTGCGGAAGGCCTGGGCAGAGCATATATTACGGGACTTCGAGATTTTTTACCACTTTGAGCTCGGATTTTGGAGACCTTTTAGAGGGATTTTGAAGTGATTACTGAGGTAGGCTCCTTGTGTCCATTTATCTTCAATAATGATATTTTTCCACTGATTTTACACCTAGTTGGTGAGTTTTTGAGGTGAAATTTGGGGGTTTAGGGATATAGAATTGGAGAGTGAATTTTGGGGATTTGGATGACTAGATGGTGTCAGATATTGATAAATTTGGTATGGTTGGAGTCGTGGGTTAATGGGCTTTCAGGTTTTGTGACTTTTGTCAGATTTCGAGACGTGGGTCCAGGGACCAGTTTGAGCCAATTTTAGATTTTGACTTATAATTTCGTATTTTTCTTATGGAATTGATTCTTTTAGCCTATATTAATTGTAATTTACTGCTTGTGGCTAGATTCGGGGTGTTTGGAGACCGATTCGAGAGGCAAAGGCACTTTGGAGTAGAGTTTTGGAGGGTATGAAACCCCGGATTTTAGTGTTATATGATTGTTTAGTGGCGATGCACATGCTGGGTGACGGGCGTGTGGGCGTGCACCATAGGAATTGTGACTTGGTCCATTTCGTGGAACTGTAAAGTTGCATAACTTGTTGTTAGCTATATGTCCTCCCTGTGTTATAGAAATTTGACTACAAATCATGTTAGGAGTCTTGCTTAGGCTATATGATTACACTGTTGGGACCCGCAGAGGTCGTGTACTCGTTAAATTAATTTCTAATTGATGTCTTGTACTCAGTCACAGTTTACTTGTGTATCATATCTCTGTCTCTTCTTGTTCTTGCTTATACATCATATTATCTTTCTTTGGGCTGATTTTTTATAATTTCTGAGAGCCCGAGAGACTAGAGAGGTTGGTGACTGAGTTAGGGCCTAAGTGCCGAGCTGTGAGCTATATGTACGTATATGGATCGGGTTGCACGCCGCAACGAGCCTTAAGGTTGTATATTGTCGTGCCCCCTTTTTCCTCGCGAAATCGGGTTTCGACATTTTTTGGGACAACTCCTCTTTTTGGGATGGGTAAGGAATTGGAAGAGTCTCCACCTAACAGATTAAGGTGCGTTAGAGCATCTAGAGCAGTTAACTCATATAACCAGTTTACATCACCAGAGATCGGGTAAGGGCTCAAATTACCTTGAGGGGAAGGTGTTAGGCACCCCTCGAGGTCCACAATGGTGGGTACCGACCGAACTTAAATTAAGCGAATTAGTCTAAAAAGGGAAGAAAAAATAATTTGGACAAATACCATATTCAATTTATTTTAAATAGGAGTATGGGGGGTCCTAAGTTTTTTAGCCTATAGGATCATTCCATTCAATACTTTGTAACTCCCTCAAGTCGGGGTGTTACTCATAGCATTTAGCGCACGAACTATCATCTTCTTACTATCCAATTACTATCTTTAAGTTGTTACCTAAGTGTTCTAGTAGATTCTATCTCGTTCCTTATGCATGCACTACCTGTCCCTTGCCTATGGCCCTTGAGGTATTAGGACCTCTATTTGGGATAGTTCTAGACCAACCTATGTTACTTAAAAATGTGAAATCTAGGCGACAAACAAAAACAAATAGGACTTTCAGATAAAGAACAAGTATGGGCTCACATTGACCTCCACACATAAACAACAAAAGCACGCAATTGAATCAACAAACTTCATTAACTTTGGGATCCTATAGGCAGGATATCTATGTGAGAAAACAGAGTGCATAGACAGTTTTGTTAAGGGTAGCATTAAGACCTATTTGATTGCCTACTGATTTTATTCAGCACGAATCTGGGCACTTCAGGCAGTAATATATCACAATTATAAACCCAAAATCATTATTAAGTCCTACAAATATATTGCCTAAGTGATTGACAATAGTGATTAAATTCAGAATCGATCGACAGAATCCTATAGGCATGATTTCTACAGGCTTATTAATTATAAACCTATAGACATGATTTCTAAGTGTAGCACTGATCTTAACTTATAAAGACAGGTTTTATTCCTTTTTCAATCCTATAGGCATGCTCTCTAATTGCTGAATTGACTTAAACCTTATAGGCATGATTTCTAAATGCTGAAACTAGTTTTAGTCCTATAGACATGATATCTATTAACTGTATTGATTTAAACCCTATAGGCAAGATCTCTAAGTGTTGGATTGATTTAAACCCTATAGACATGATCTCTAAGTTCAAAACTGATTTTTAGTCCTATAGGCATGACATCTATTAACCGTATATGGATAAAATTTAAACAGATTGCCAGGAAAGATAATTATCTCAAGAAACAAAGTCCTTATCACGACCCCAAAACTACCATGGCTGTGATAGCGCCTATCGTGATACTAGGCCAGCCAAATCAATTTCCAAAACATAAAGAACTTTTCATTTATATCATTTCTAAACCGAAAATTCATAAAAGTTTCATTTAAGCGTTTTTAGACAGACTAAGACATGCCGAATAATAGATACCACCCAAAATTCTGGAGTCACTGGTCACGAGCATCTAAAGAAAATGTACAAGTCTGACACAGTATCTCTAATACAAGATAAGTATAGGAGATGCAACTACTACATAAGTAAGAAGGAGAAAGCAGGGCTGCAGACACGTGCAGCTACCTCGAAAAATCTCTGAGAGTCCCTGGGACAGGTAAACAGCTCACTCCGCTCGAGCACTTGGATCTGTACACAAGGTGCAGAGAGTAATGTGAGTACGACAACTCAGTAGTAATGAGAGTAAATAAAGTGTAAGAAATACGAAACACATAAAAACAAGTCATCAATCCACAACAATTACCGTTTTTCTTTTAAAATCGTAGATACAACAATTCATAACGCTTAAAGCCGATTTCAGTAAAAATCCTTTGAAGTTGGACTTTTCAACAGTTTTCATAGAAATTCAAGAAGAATTTAGTGTAAAAATGACAGAAATCATCAATAGCCTCTCGGGCGAAAAACATATTTCATAAATCGCCCCTCGGGCATAACATCACTAGGAATCAGTCACTCAGCATGCCTCACAATCACTCGGAATTAGTCACTCACCATGCCTCACAATCACTTGGAATCATCCCCTCGGGCAACCTCACTGTCACTCATGCCTCCCAATCACTCGTCACTCGGCACTCGCACTCAGTAGGTACATGCGCTCACTGGGGGTGTACAGACTCCGGAGGGGCTCCTACAGCCCAAACGCTATAACAAACCATCTCGTGGCATAGTCACTCAGGCTCTCGGCCTCTCACATATCATAAACAGTGTAACATGTTGCGGCGCGCAACCCAATCCCATAATATCCTCACAACATAGGCCCTCGGCCTCACTCAGTCAGAAACCTCTCAAAAGCCACTCGGGCTATCAGTAAAAACAGGGAACTCGTCCCAAAACATCTTTCATATGCATCAAAGTGGAGTAATGAAACTCAATTAAATAGTAATTAGGTAAAATCATGACTGGGTGTAACTTTCAAATCAAAACAGTGAGGAAATAGTAGTAAAAAGCCCCAAGGGGTCCAAACACTTAGGCGCGAGGCCCAAATACGGCATTCAACCCAAAACATCGTAACATTCCTTAAAACATAAAGTATCATATGATTTGAAATAAAATACACAACTTATTAGTTTCTACGGGACGGACCAAGTCACAATCCCCCAACGATGTACGCCACACACTCATCATCTAGCATGTGCGCCACTCCAAAAATAGTGATACAATGCGAAGTCCGGGGTTTCATACCCTCAGGACAAGATTTACAATCATTACTTACCTCAAACCGGATAAAAATCTACTCCGCGATGCCCTTTCCACTCGACTCGGCCTCAACATGCCTCGAATCTATTCAAAAACATATTCATATCATCAAACTATGCCAAAGGAACAAAGCCCACTTGAAAATAATCAATTTACATTAAAAATCCCGAAATTGGCCTAACCCGACCCCTGGGCCCACGACTCGGATTCTGATAACAATCACAACACTAGAACCCTTATCCACTCATGAGTCTATACATACCAAAATCATCAAAATCGGACCTCAAATAGCCCCTCAAATGCCCAATTTAAACTCTCCAATTTCAATCCCTAAACCCCCAATTTTAACCACTAATTTCCATAAATTTCATGTTTAATCAGTCAAATATCACCATAGAAATGAGTTTTTGGTCCAAGAATCTTACCTCTACGAAATTCCCTTGAATTCTCTCTTCAAATTGCTCCCACAAGCTCCAACCCGCATGAAAAAATGATGAAATAAGCCAAAAATTCGCAAAGGCATCTATTTATATGACTTGCCCAGTGATTGTCGCATCTGCGACCTCTTTATCGCACATGCGGTCCCAGGTGCGCATCTGCGGTTCCCATTAATTTTCCCTTTTTTCGCACCCGCGTCCAAACAGCCGCACCTGCGGGCTCGCATGTGCGGTAACATCCCCGCATCTGCGATGAACCTCAACCAGCCCAAACGCCGCACCTGCGATGACTAATCGCACCTGCGGTGACCGCACCTGCGGCCATTCGTCCGCATCTGCGGAATCACAGAACAGAATCACATCAGCACACTCTAATGCCAAAAACTCATCTGTCAACCATCTGAACTCATCCCGAGGCCCTCGAAACCTCAATCAATGGCACCCACGAGTCATATATGATCACCCGAACTTAGTCGAACCCTCGGAACACCCAAAATAACATCAAAACACCAAATAGATCCATAATTCAAGCCTAAGGATTTCTAAACTTCCGAAATTCGCCAACGATGCTGAAACCACTCAAACCACGTCTGAATAAACTGAAATTTTGCACACACATCCGAAATGACAAACCTATCCCAACTTCCGGAATTCTATTCCGACCCCGATAGCTAATTTTCCACTGCCGACCGAAAATCGCCAAAAATCTAATTTCGCTAATTCAAGCCTAAATCTACTCCGGACCTCCGAATAACATTCCGAACACACTCCTAAATCCTAAATCACCTAATGAAGCTATTCCGAGATCATTTTCCTATAAGTCAACTTCCGGTTGACTTTTCCAACTAAATCACCAACTTAAGAGACTAAGTGTCTCATTCCTCTCGACAACCACTTTGAACCCGAACCAATCAACCCAACGTAACATAAAAGAGCTGAACCATACAAGAATGAAGCATAAATGGGGGAAACGGGGCTAAAATCTCGGAATGACCGGCTGGGTCGTTACAGTCCTATAGGCATGACTGCTAATGCACATTTGTTGAAAACATGTATAAATCCTATGAACAGGATTTATAATGTACATAATTAAACGAAAGTCCTATAAGCAGGATCTCTAGTATGCAAATGTAAAACACTGAATCAAAATGATCATGAAAGTCCTATAGGCAGGATTTCTAAACACAGTATAGTACTCACACAGTTCAATCAGCATAATGAAATCCTATAGGCAGGATTTCTACCCAGTTTTAACAAAAGATATAAGTAAAAAAAAACCAGCTTCACTAAATATCCCCAAATCTGTTATTACAGAGTTATCATCCCAGAATATCAAATAAATTACATAATGGTAATAGTTACACTATAGGGAGCCTTCATAGGCCCAAATAAACCTGAGAACGAGGCCTTCCACCATAACAACAACACAGTGATTCCTCCACAGTCCATTGAAAACAGGTTTCCAGTGTGTCAGAGTTCCCAAGGGCCTCAGAAACCCTGGGCAATGCTCACACCAGAACCACACATTTAGAAAGCAATTCATAAGAGATTGGAAAACCAACCCCCAGTGTGTCAGAGTTCAGAGGAGTCTCATGTGGACCCTAGGCAGTGCTCACACTGGGGTGGTTGAGAACCTAAGAGACTAGGAGTGGGGTTTAAAATCAGTACATAAAAGGGAGAAGGGGCAGATTTTAAAAAAAGTTTAATTTCAGAAGAAAGAAAGTTTAGAACACAGAGTCGCAGGCAGAACTACACCAAGAAGCAAACAAAGTTCATGCTTAGCACATAGTTCAAATAAGTTGAAGTCTAGTTAAGCTAAATTCTCATGCTAGTACTTAAGACAAGCATGGCTTAATCACAGAAACAATTAGGCAGAAACAGTTAAAATGGCTAGACACATGAATTAAGCAGACAAGGCACATGAGTTAAGCAACAAACTAATTGATTACATGTTTATAGTATCCTGAGGAATGCAAAGTTCAGAACAGGTGTAAGATTAGTGCATGAAACAAATTAAACCTTAGGCTTACTTATGAGAGGATTCATATTATTCAAAACAACTTAATCCTAAATTAACAGTGTTACTAAATGGGATCATAGAATCATGTAAAGGACAGAATCATATTGGCAATTAAAGCATGTTGATCGAGCAAAGCATAAAGAATGAAATTACAAAGGGTTCAGGCATACCAGTTAAGTGAGAAACCAAGTAAATATGTCACAACAGTTAAACTCCAGAACCACTTGGCCTTGGCTTTCAGCCGGCCAAAACCAGAGACACTTAGCACATAAATCAAAATAAGAGAGCCTAAGTTTTTAGTGAGAATATGAGAGTTCGAGTCTCTCTAAAGGGAGAAGGAGAAGGGGTTTTTAGTACTGAATTAAGCATACAAATAAGCTAATAAGTCAATCATACATAATTAAGGAATGAAAATAATTCCATAATCAATTTAAGTTGAAGTTCACTCAATTAGCAGAACATAACAGCATAAGATCAGGCAAGTACTACTTAAATTAGGGAAAGTATTATGCAGAATCAATTAGTATTCAAATGTCAGGTCAAATAAGGTAAGGGAATAAGGAGAACAAGTAAATCGAACCAAAAAGGAAATATCAGTACCATACAAAAAGGAAAGACTAAAATCTCAGTAAAAGCTTTCAAAACCCTAATTTTTTTAGGTAAAGCATAAAATCAGTGGAGAAAACAAGGGTAAAAGTCACATGTTTCATGGAATGAACATAGACGGGAACATATTCACATAATCAAATAGATCGGGCCCTGAATAAAATGTTCGAAACCCTAATTTAAGGTAAGCTATAAAAATAGATAAAGTCAGAAGTAAAGAATCAAACGTTTTAGTAAAAAAATGAGTATAGACAGAGAGTTATTAAAGAAAAACATAAGATTGAACCAAATCTGGTCCGATTAAAAAGGGTTAAGACCCTAGTTTTAGGTAAGTAAAAGATTTAACGAAAAATAGGCCGATTGATGAGTAACAAAGTAAATATAGACGAAGAATAACATTAAAACAAACTAAAATTGAACCAAATTTGGTTCGAATCAAAGATCTGAAAAACCTAACTGAAAGATACGAAAATATTCGTACTCACAGAGGTTAGGATGAACACAGACGGAAATAACCAACAAATAAGAGATTTTGAGCCAGATTTGGTTCGAATCTCCCAAGATCTGCTTGCCATTTGAGGCAAGCAAGTTAATTAGCACCAAAGATGAGTAGCCGGTAAAGAAATAGGACCAAATAAGGTAAGGAATCGCTAAATGATTCCATTTCTGTGCAGGAATCAAGGTGAAATGGGGTGACGACGCTAGGGTTTGAGAAGGGAAAAGGGGTAATGAGATAAGAGGAGGGGGTTTAGTGACGGCGTCTGGTGGGAAATGAATTAGGGTTAGGGGTGTTGATTAGTTTATAGGGGGTGGGTGATTGTTTCGGCTGGGATCTTAAAATGAATTGGGCCAGGGTTTTTAAACGGGTATGGGTATGGGTTTGACAGGTATGGGTTTGACAGGTATGGGTATTGGATATGGGGTATTGTGCTGGTGTATTGGGTTGGGGTAATGGGTAGGCTAGGTCCGAAATTAATTAAAGAAAAGGGGCTAGGTTTTAAATACCCAATTAAATCAGTAAAATAATTTAAAAAATAGTTAATAAATAATAAAAAATTCATTTGTGCATGAATGATTTAAAATAATTACTTAACATTAAAAATATAAAAAATCACTTTTCTGTGTAAATAAGGTAATTACGCATATATGTGGCTATCATTGCGAAATATTGCAATTATAGCCTAAAGATGTAAATATAATTATACATAAAATAATTAAAGCTTAATATGAATATAAATGAAAAAAATTAAATAATAAAATCATTATAAAATTATTTATGATGCAATTAATAATTGTTTATATAATATAAATGCAGGAATAAATTGATTAAAATCTTTTAAAATTTACAGAAAATTATGGGAAAATACTTGTTGATGATCATGTACTATTTTGAAAGTATAGTACTATTTTGAAAGTATAAATTGATCGAGTTGCATGCCGCAACGAACCTCAGGGTTGTATATATATATGGATCGGGTTGCACGCCGCAATGAACCTCGGGGCTGTATATATATATGGATCGGGTTGCACGCCGCAACGAGACTTATGGATACTTACATGGGATTGGGCTACATGCCACAGCAATATAAATCTTGGGCTGAAGGAGCCCATCCAGAGTCTGTACACCCTCAGTGAGCGCAGGTACCTATTGAGTGTGAGTGTTGAGGGCTGAGAGCCGAGTGTTGAGCTATTGAGAAAGACTGAGTGATTGTTGCCCTGAGTAGCGATATTTGCTTCCATCGTTGTTGCACATAGTTTCCATATATCACTGATTTTGGAAAAACTTCTAAAGGATACTTTTATCTGGTTTTTACTTGAGTTTGGCACGAATAAACTGATTTGACTTAATTTGCCAAATTTGAAAGCATGTCTACTTTTCTTGTTGAGACTACTGAAAATAAATTATAATTGTGTAGCTCGTCATAATCTTTCAGTTCCTTATTTATTGTTGTTACTTAATGAGTTGGTTGTACTCACACTACACCCTGCACTTCGTGTGCAGATCCAGGAGTTTTTGGACGCGGAGAGTATTTATATTTCGCGTAGCTGACCGTTGGAGATATCGAGGTAGCTGCCTGGTGTTCGTAGTCCTTGTTTCTCCTTCCTTATCCTTTCTTTCATTGTATTTGGATCCAAACGGTTACAGTGATTTCATTTCTACACTGATTATGCATAGATGCTTATGGCTTAGCCCCCTGAAAACTTTGCATAATTCAAATGTCTTGATTTACTTTATAATATTGGGAGTATTTTGGAAATGACGGCTTTCCTAGCACCATCGATAGGTGCCATCACGATAGGTTAGGATTTGGGTCATGACAAATTGGTATCAAATCCTAGGTTACATAGGTCTCACGAGTCATGAGCAGGTTTAGTAGAGTCGTACGGATCGGTACGGAGATGTTTGTACTTATATTCGAGAGGTTGCAGAACCTTTAGCAAATTCCACATTCTTGAACTCTTACCGTGCAAATCTTTTGACTCCGGTAACTAAACTTCTGTTGTTCTATTCTCTCACAGATGGTGAGGACGCGTGCTAGGGGACAGGATGGACAGCCACTAGTACCACCAGTCGGGGCCGCGAGAGGCCGAGGTCGTGGTAGGGGTTGCGGTAAGGGCAGGGGTGTAGCTCGCATAGCAGCTAGGGCAGCACGACACACCAGTTGCCCCAGTTCAGGAGCAAGTTCCAGTTGTGGATGAGCCTGTGGTACCAGGTCAGGCACCACATGTGCCTATCGTGATTCCAGGCCTTTAGGAGGTCTTGGCTCAGATTCTGATCATGTGCACCAATCTTGCTCAGGCGGTCTCTGTTCCGGACGCAGCAACCACTTCTCAGGCCGGGGGAGGTGCTCAGACTCCCACCACTCACACACCAGAGTAGGTGGTAAAGGGACTCCAGACACCGGGGGTACCACTAGCCCAGCCTGTTGCAGCCGTTCAGGACTATGTGGTTCCTGTCATGCCTGATGATGAGCAGCGTATATTGGAGAGGTTTGGGAGACTCCAGCCTCCATCTTTCAGTGGTACAGAGGGAGAAGATGCACATGGATTCTTGGATAAGTGCTAGAGGATACTCCATACAACATGTATTCTAGAGACTAGTGGGGTCTCGTTCACTACTTTTCAGTTCTCTGGAGCTGCCTTCAGTTGGTGGGAGGCTTATGAGAGGCATAGGCCGGTCGGTGTTGCACCCCTTACATGGAAGGAGTTCTCTGTTCTCTTCCTAGAGAAGTTCGTGCCTCAGTCCCACGGAGAGGAGTTGTGCATGCAGTTCGAGCAGCTTCGTCAGGGTGATATGTCTGTGATGCAGTATGAGATGAGATTTTTTGAGTTGGCCCGTCATGCTGTCTTGTTGGTTCCCACCGACAGGAAGAGGACCAGGAGGTTCATAGATGGCATCACCTTTCACTTGTGATTGCTTATGACTAGAGAGAGAGTGCCTGGTGCTACTTTTGATGAGGTTGTCGACATTGCTCATCATATTGAGATGTTCGCAGCCAGGAGCGGGTAGAGAGGGAGGCCAAGAGGCCTCATGGACAGGGTGGATTCAGCGGTGTTCCTTTTAGGGGTCAGTTCTACCACGACAGAGGTCGTCCTTATAGGCATGCTCAGATGGCTCGCCTAGTTCACCGTGGTGCATCATCTGGCCATGGTTCACACAGTTATCAGCAGAGTCACTCATCTCTCAATGCCCTTCCAGCTCAGAGTTTTTCCCGTGCTTCATCGGGTCAGGTCTCATCTATGCCAGGTCATTCTACCAGTTATCCCGGTGCTCGGGCCCCTTCCAGTCCCCACCACTAGCACCAGGGAGTTGCTATGAGTGTGGAAAGTTTAGCCATATCAGAGATATTGTCCCCACCTTACGGGAGGTCTGGCTTAGCAGAGAAGTCAGACTATGGCTTCAGCACCAGTTACTTCACCACACACTCAACCAGCTCGGAGCGGGGCCTAGTCAGCTAGAGGTCGCCCTAGAGAGAGAGGCTGATCAGGTGGCGGTCAGGCCTGATTCTATGCTCTTCCCGCCAGACCAGATTCCATTGCTTCAGACGTTGTGATCATAGGTATTGTCTCAGTTTGCCAAAGAGATACCTCTGTATTATTTGACCCCGGTTCCACTTATTCATATGTCTCCTCGTATTTTGCTCATTATCTGGATATGCCCCGTGAGTCTCCAGTTTCATATGTTTATGTATCTACTCTGGTGGCCGATACTATTATTGTAGACCGAGTATATTGGTCATGTGTGGTGACTATTAGAGCTTGGATACCAGAGTAGATCTCTTGTTGCTTAGTACAGTCAATTTTGACGTGATTTTGGGTATGGGTTAGTTGTCTCCATGTCTTGTGGTTCTAGATTGTCACACGAAGACTGTGACGTTAGTGATGCCGGGGTTGCCGAGGGTTGAGAGGAGCGTCTCTATAGACTATGTTCCCAGTAGAGTGATTTCATACTTGAAGGCTCAACGGATGGTTGAAAAGGGTTGTCTATCTTATCTGGCCTTTGTGAGGGATGCTAGGGCAGAGACCCCTGCTATTGATTTTGTTCTGGTGATGCGAGATGTTCCGGATGTGTTTCCTGCAGACCTATCGGGCATGCCGCCTGACAGGGATATTGATTTCGGTATTGGTTTGGTGCCAGACAGTCAACCCATTTCTATTCCACCGAATTGTATGGCACCGGCGGATTTGAAGGAATTGAAGGAGCAGCTTCAGGAACTCCTTGATAAGGGGTTTATTCGGCCTAGCATGTCAACTTGGGGTGCACCAGTTCTATTTGTGACGAAGAAGGATGGTACTATGAGAATGCATTGATTACAGGCAATTGAACAAGGTCATAATCAAGAACAAGTATCCTTTGCTGCATATTGATGATCTATTTGACTAGCTTCAGGGGGCGAGGGTGTTTTCCAAGATTGATTTGCGGTCAGGATATCACCAGCTGAAGATTTGGGACTCAGATATTCTTAAGACAACTTTCAGGACCCAATATGACCATTATGAGTTGCTTATGATGTCTTTTGGGTTGACTAACACCCCATCATCATTCATGCATCTCATGAATAGTGTATTTCAGCCTTATCTTGACTCGTTCGTTATTGTATTCATTGATGATATCCTGGTGTACTCTCGTAGTCAAAAGGAGCATGCCAAGCATCTGGATCGTGTTGCAGCGGTTGAGGGAGGAGAAGCTTTATGAAAAGTTCTCCAAGTGTGAGTTTTGGCTCAGTTCAGTGGTGTTCTTAGGGAATGTGGTGTCCAGTGAGGGTATTTAGGTGGATCTAAAGAAGATAGAGGTGGTTCAGAGTTATCCCATACCGTCCTCAGCCATGGAGATTCGGAGTTTTGTTGGTTTGGCTGGTTATTATCTTCGTTTGTAGAGGGTTTCTCATTTATCGCATTGCCCTTGACCAAATTGACCCCAAAGGGTGCCCCTTTCAGGTGATCGGATGAGTGCGAGGAGAGATTTCAGAAGCTCAAGACTTCTTTGACCATGGTTCCAGTTCTAGTTCTACCATCAGCTTCTGGTTCTTACACATTGTATTGTGACTCTTCTCGAATCGGTATTGGGTGTGTTCTGATACAGGAGGGAAAAGTTGTTGCTTATGTTTCGCGCTAGTTGAACCCCCATGAAAAGAACTATCTTGTCCACGACCTTGAGTTAACAGCTATTGTTCATGCCTTGAAGATCTGTCGGCACTATTTGTACGGTGTCCATTGTGATATTTACACTGATCACCGGAGTTTACAGCATCTGTTCAAATAGAAGGATCTTAACTTGAATCAATGGAGGTGGTTGGAGCTTCTTAAGGACTATGATATCACCATTTTGTACCATCCCCGGAAGGCCAATGTCGTGGTCGATGCCTTGATTCGCCGGGCGGAGAGTTTGGGGAGCTTAGCATATCTTCCAGTAGTAGAGAGGCCATTGGCATTGGATGTTCAGGCCTTAGCCAGCCAATTTGTTAGATTGGATGTTTCTGAGTCGATTCGAGTATTGGCTTGTGTGGTCTCTCAGACTTCTCTTTATGATCGTATCAGGGAGCGTCAGTATGATGACCCCCACTTACTTGTCCTTAAGGACACGGTCCAGCACGGTGATGCTAAGGAGGTCGCTATTGGGGATGATGATGCATTGAGGATGCAGGGCAGGTTATGTGGGCCCAATGTAGATGGTTTGCGTGAGTTGATTCTCCAGGAGGCTCACAGTTTGCGGTATTCTATTCATCCGGGTGCAGCGAAGATGTATTAGGACTTGAGACAACATTATTGTTGGAGGAGAATGAAGAAGGACATAGTGGAGTATGTAGCTCGGTGTCTAAATTTCTAGCAGGTGAAGTATGAGCATCATCGACCAGGTGGGTTGCTTCAGAAATTAGAGATTCCAGAGTGGAAATTGGAGCGGATCACTATGGATTTCATTGTTGGGCTTCCACGGACTCAGTGAAAGTTTGATGCAGTTTGGGTGATTATGGACAGTCTGACCAAGTTATCTCATTTCATTCCTGTGATGACTACCTATTCTTCCGAGCATCTGGCTCGAGTGTATATCCGCGAAATCGTCAGTCTTCATGGCGTACCGATATCTATCATCTCTAACCAAGGCACGCAGTTTACATTACGGGTCTGGAGGGCCGTGTATCATGAGTTGGGTATTCGAGGCTTCATGGCGTACCGGTTATATTAGAGGGTATGCTCCATGCGTGCATAATGGAGTTTGGGGGTTCGTGGGATCAGTTCTTGCCACTAGCGGAGTTTGCCTACAACAACAGTTATCAGTCGAGCATCCAGATCGAACCGTATGAGGCTTTGTATGGTAGGCGGTGTAGGTCCCAATGGGTTGGTTCGAACTGGGCAAGGCTAGATTATTGGGTACAGACTTGGTTCAGGATGCTCTGGAGAAAGTTAAGGTGATTCAGGATAGACTACGCACAGCCTAGTCCAGACAGAAGAGTTATGCAGATCGGAAGGTTCGCGATGTTGAATTCGTGATTGGAGAGCGGGTCCTGCTCCGGGTGTCACTCATGAAGGGTGTTATGAGGTTCGAAAAGAAGGGAAAGTTGAGCCCGAGGTTTATCAGCCCATTTGACGTGTTGTGATGTGTTGGGGAGGTTATTTATGAGCTTGCCTTGTCTCCTAGTCTAGTAGGAGTTCATCTAGTATTCCATGTTTCTATGCTCCGGAAGTATCATTGTGATCCGTCTCACGTGTTGTATCTCAACTCAGTCCAGTTGGACAACGATTTATCTCATGTTGAGGAGCCGGTGGTTATCTTATATAGGCAAGTTTGAAAGTCGAGGTCGAAGAATATTGCTTCTGTGAAGGTTCAGTGGAGGGGACAGTCGGTCGAGGAGGCAACTTGGGAGACCAAGCAAGATATGCGCAGCAGTTATCCTCATATTTTCACCACTTCAGGTATGTCTCTATACTCGTTCGAGGATGAACATTTTTCTAAGAGGGGGAAGATGTAACGAGCCGACCGGTCGTTTCGAGAGTTGTAGCCCCATTCCCCTTTTCTGCTCATTTTTTTGCTTCACTATTGTTTTATGACTTACCAGGTTAGTTGGTTCAGGTCCTGAGTGAATTCAGAGTGAATTGAGACACTTAGTCTCTTAATTGAAATCTTAAGTTGGAAAAGTCGACCGGATGTCGATTTATGTGTAAACGACCTCGGATTGGAATTTTGATGGTTCTGTTAGCTACATTGGGTGATTCTAGACTTAGGAGCGTGTCGGGATTGTGATTGTTGATACCCAATTTTTCCTCAAATTATTTTTTAACTTGCATATATACCTTCAAAATCAGTTTTTATAATAATTGGCATTTTTCTATAATTTTCCCACATTTTATTAATTATTTCTAATTTATCCAGTACTTTTATATCCAATAATTAATCATAAATTGCATTACAAATAGTTTCAAAATATTCCTTGGTTTAATATATTATTTTTGATCCTATTAGGATTTAATTATTTCACAAATTAGCCAAATTGGCATTATTTGGCTATAATTACAATAATTTTGCAATTATAGCCTGATTACCTATTTTATGCCATTTTTACCAAATAATTAGCCATTTGTATTTTAAATACTAATTAATTACTTTAATTTTATCTACTAAGTATCAATTTCATTTTTTATAATTATCAGTTATTTTTATAAATTATTTATCCATTTTTTATGGGGTATTTAACAATTAGACACTTTTATTTTAAATCCTAGCCCAATTAATCCGGACCCCTTACACACTTAACTAACCCAAATACCCAGCCCAATATTCAAATCTCACCCGGCCCAATCCCCTTTTTTAGTCTGAGCCGTTGATTAATTCAAATCAACGGCCCAGATTCGTCCTTACCATTAATAACCCCCTAATGATT
>ML405458.1:24087-72066 GCA_005239525.1 Nicotiana knightiana | reverse complement strand
CCCCTAGTGACCACCCCCCCCCCCCATCTCTCATTTCCCCTCTCATTTCACTCATCCGTCTCTCTATCTCCCTCTCTAAGACTCTCTCTAGAACCTTCCCCCCTTTTGAGCTCTGTCTCTCCTTCTCCGGCCACCTCCCTTGCCGGAAACTATGGGGTTCTCACCCCTCCTCGACCCTACGGCTCTGCCTTTCATGTTTGTGTCACTGATGAAGGTTTTCAAGCGACCCTGAGGCAGCACGCTCCCATCTCCAGTCTCATGCCATGTTTTTCGGCCTCCTATGGCCGTTCGAGTAAGGTCCTTGCATTTTTCGGCCAAACGCCGGTAATATCTAAGTCTTTTTCTCCTTTTTGAGTTTCCTCTGAAACCCTAGCTTTCATTGTCCGATCTTTTTAGATCTGTGACGGATCTATGTCTCTTTCAAGGTTTTCACCTGTTTTCTTTTAAAACCCTTTGTTTTTTTTCAAACGATTCTTCATTTTAAGAACTAGGGTATCTAAAAAAAAAGGGAAAAACGCTTTGTCTTCCGATTTTAGTACTAATCTATGATTTACAATATGTGTTTTAAACATTTTTTCTTAAGTCTCCTCTTTTCCTTTAATTATTTTGATGAAACCCCAATTTTTTAGGGTTTATGTTTGTATTATTTGCTATGTTTGCTTATCTGTATGTTCTTCTGGATTTTCTCTGAGTTCTATGCTTCTCGCTTTGATTTTGTTGTTAGGGTTTCGACCTTCTACTGTTTCTATGATTTCCTGCTTAGGGTTTGTCTGATTTTCGTGCCTATTTGTTTTTAATAAGTCTGATAATTCATTGTTTACCTAATACTCTGATGATTCCGTGCATCTCTTCGAATTTATGATTTTGTATATGTTCTCCTTAGAGACTCTTTACTGATTTTTTGAATTACGTCCTTATTCATGAGATGCTTTCCTTAATTAGCACCGATTCCTTGTGATTTTATACTTTATTTATGTGCATAAACATATTTTCAAATAGTCAGTATATATTTTCCTTACTTGAAATATTATGTATTTGGTCCTTATTATATGTTACATGGGTTTACTACTCCTATTGGGGTAAAATCAGTTTATAGTTGATTCATTTCCCTTATTTAACTCTAATTGTGTCCGTTTGAATTAGGACTCCCTAATTAAAGGGAGTATGAGTCCTTAATTGATTCTGACTTGGGTGTTCTCCCTATAACTGTGCTCAATTATTGCTTGTTACCTTATTTCTTTACTCGTTTTCAAAACTATAAATACTCTACTCTCTTTAGCAAAAAGGACACACACAGACACTAGCATACTCATTGCTCTCTCTCTTACTTTCCTACACACTCTCTCTTATTGACTACTGGCTACTCAGTCGGCTGAAAGCCAAGACTGAGTAACTTATTACTGCTCTACTTGCTCTACTGCTCTTTTGCTCTGCACACTATTGTCATATTGCTCTACTTCTCTGCACACTATTGTTCTATTCTCTCAATCTTGACTGGTATGTCTTCTATTTGATTTACAACATCCAAAACAACATGTTTATGTTCGTATTGCACTTTCTCTTATTCCTTTTGTGCTTCTACTTGTGGTTCTACTGTTTACCCCGTAACTAGCATATTTATTCTGTCTATGTGATTTCCCTTCCCCTTATTTCAGCATGTCTACTGCTCCTCCTATTTGTTTGTTACAATTCTACCTTACTCCCTAACCCTAGTACATTATCAGCATGTGTGCGTGACCCCCTAGCTACTAAGTAATCCTGAACCCCTTCCCTGAACCTGATGTATGAACATGTTTAGCATTCCTCAATCTAATGTTGTTAAGCTCATGGCATGAACATTTTGTGATAGAATATGTTGTGACTTTTTAAGACCTGAAATGCTTTCTCTGATGTCTACCTGCGTGCAAATATGCTCTTATATGTGAATTACTTGTCCCCAAACACCTTTCCCCTGTTTGTGTTTGCTTCCCTGAACTATGTGTGTTATTCTGATTCTGAGATTGCCCTACTCGCCTTCCTTAAAAACTATTTTCAAATAAGAGTTAAACTCTTCTATTATTTTTCTTTCAAGAACTGATTCTAGATGGATCATTTTCAAACTGTTTTTCTCAACTCAATTCTTTCTAAAAACTATATCAAGCACTCTCACTCTACTCTTAGATCATTAAGTTTCGTCCCCCTCTGTGTGAGCATTGCCTTGGGACCCTTGAGCTCCCTCTGAACTTTGACATACAAAGGATGGTCATTCCACACTGCACTTACTCTATCTTGTCTATGAAATCTGGGTGTGAGCACTGCCCGGGATCCCTTGAGGTCCTTAGGGAACTCTGACACATTCGGATTGTTAAAAGGCTGTGAAACATTACTTGGCATTGAGGATATGGAGATCTGAGCCTATTTTGTAGGCTCCCTATAGTTAACTTCTTATTTTTCTTCTATTTCAGTTGTGTAATTCATATTCCATGGTCCGTAATAATTAATTGTAAACAACTCTGGAGTCGGATAGTGAAAATGGGTGGGTGATATGCATGATGTAGTATAATTAAGGGTAGAGACCGTGTTTCTAGGTTTATTTTCTCTATGCGCAATAGCAGCCATGTTTAGGTACAACATGCCATGCATTAGATATCATGCTACTTAGGCTCATATATATTGTTTTCCTTTCAGCATGTCATCATTCATTACCCTCACTTAGAGATCCTGCCTATAGGACAAATAATTAAGTAAATTGCTATTATGTGATTTTGCTCATATAAACGTGTTCTGAAGCTTCATTTAGAAGTCTTGTCCTAGAATAAATAATGGTAACAAAAANACGTATATTAAGGGTAGAGACCGTGTTTCTAGGTTTATTTTCTCTATGCGCAATAGCAGCCATGTTTAGGTACAACATGCCATGCATTAGATATCATGCTACTTAGGCTCATATATATTGTTTTCCTTTCAGCATGTCATCATTCATTACCCTCACTTAGAGATCCTGCCTATAGGACAAATAATTAAGTAAATTGCTATTATGTGATTTTGCTCATATAAACGTGTTCTGAAGCTTCATTTAGAAGTCTTGTCCTAGAATAAATAATGGTAACAAAAACTGCAATCATGTCTCATCATGCTATACATGTAGAGATCCTGTTCTAGGTAAACAACGATTAAAATTTGTCCTCTGTGCTATTCCTGAAGTTGTGCATAATGTTGTGATCTTGCATTCATTTAGAAAAAATCATGTTTAAGTTATCATGCTGCATTAGAAATCATGCCTTAGGGGTCATACTTACTCAAACCACACCTAGTTTAAATATACGTGTCTAAAATAGTCCCTGTTCTAATAAGCTGGAAGCGATCTTTGGTAAACACTTAGAATCACATGCTATTAGGATTGGTAATCTGAAACCCTTTTAACAAAGCTGTACAACTAATGCATGTTATTTTACACGTAGGCAAGCCTTAGGAAATCAGTTACAAGGAATAAAACTAGATTGTCCTTTGTGATTAGTGTTCAACTATCAGCATGTTTAAAACCAGTAGGCAAGCCTGATTAAGACTTCCTCTCTGAGTTATGAATTAAATCTGTCTTTGTGTTATCACTTAGATACCATGCTTAGGATCTGAATCTGAATCTGGACTTTAATTGTGTTTGAGTCATGCTGCTTATTTGCCTTATCTGTGGAGGTACTTTAGCCTTTTCCTGTTTGTATGTTTATCCCCCTTAATTACAGTCCTATATGTTTCTAGTTTGTCGCTTAGTGTTTTGCCTTTAAACTTGAGGGTCTTACTAGAACATCCCTTATAGGATAGAAGTCCTAAATTACTTCGGGACTGATAGGAAGGGACCGGTAACAGCATGCAATAGAGTTCGTGATCAACACGCGCTTTAATTACGTTCACGGGGTGGGAAAGGTAGAATATGGATATGATGACCGGTGCCCTAATACCACGTGTATCCCCTCTTTGAGAAGTGATTACCGGGTATTGTACTGATGTGATCCATATGACAAACAACCTAGGACTCCCCCAATCCTTTATATGCATGTTTAGGTCATAACTCTTTCAAAAAACCTTGCTCAAATATTAAGTATTTTCAAAACTTTTTGTAACACATGTGTGCTTAGACTATGAGTCTTTCAAAACTCTTTACTTGTTTAAATATTAATTGCCTATTTGCTACTTGTTTAAATTTACAAAAGTTGTCTGGCCGGGAACTACACTTGTGGATCCTGAGGGGTGCCTAACACCTTCCCCTTAGGATAATTTCAAGCCCTTACCCTATCTCTGGTTAACAACGTAGTTGTAAATGAACCCCTTTGGTGTCCTAACGCACCTTTAAAAATTGTTAGGTGGCGACTCTAAAAAATACAAACCCTTTTCCCAAAAGGAAAGAGTTGTCTCAACTGAATGTCATAAACCCGATCTCCGCGAGGAAAGAGGGGGCGCGACAGTGATTTGGAGGTCGGGAGCAGAATTAGGCTTGAAATGGTGAAAGTCAAATTTTTAGGAAGTTTGACTAGGGGTTGACTTTTTGATATCAGGATCGGGTTCCGATTCCGGAAGTTGCAGTAGGTTCGTGGGGTCATTTGTGACTTGTGTGCAAAAATTTGAGGTTAATCGGACGTGATTTGATAGGTTTCAGTGTCGTTTGTAAAATTTGGAAATTTCGAAGTTCATTAGGCTTGAATCCGTGTGTAATTCATGTTTTTATGTTGTTGAAGGTGATTTGAAGATTCGACTAAGTTCGTATGATGTTTTAAGACGTGTTGGTATGTTTGGTTGAGGTCCCGGGGGCCTCGGGTTGATTTCAGGTGATTAACGGTTCAAGATTTGAGGTTGAAGAACTGCTGAAGTTAGAGGGCTACTGGTGTAATTGCATTTGCGGATTGAGGACCACAGATGCGAGCTCGCAGAAGCGAGAAAAGAGACCGTAGAAGCGGCCATGGATGCTTTGGTTAGAGGCTGCAGATGCAGTCATTCGCGTGCAAAAGCGGTTTGCGTAGGAGCACACGTTGGGCGCAGATGGGGAGAATGGTGCAGGTGCGAGGGTTGTTCCGCACATGCGGTTGGCGCAGAAGCGGGCAAGGGGCGCACCTGCAAGACCGCAGAAGCAACCAAGTTGTCGCAGGTGCGGAAGGCCTGGGCAGAGCATATAAATACGGGACTTCGAGATTTTTCACCACTTTGAGCTCGGATTTTGGAGGATTTTTAGGGGGATTTTGAAGTGATTACTGAGGTAAGATCCTTGTGTCCATTTACCTTTAATAATGATGTTTTCCTACTGAGTTTATACCTAGTTGGTGAGTTTTTGATGTGAAATTTGGGGGCTTAGGGCTAGAGAATTGGAGAGTGAATTTTGGGGATTTGGATGACCAAATAGTGTCAGATTTTGATAAATTTGGTATGGTTAGTCTCATGGGTGAATGGGCTTTTAGGTTTTGTGACTTTTGTCGAATTTCGAGATGTGGGCCCGGGGGCCGATTTGAGCCAATTTTGGATTTTTGCTTATAATTTCGTGATTTTTTTATGGAATTGATTCCTTTAGCCTATATTAATTGTATTGTACTGCCTATGGCTAGACTCGGGGAGTTTGGAGACCGATTCGAGAGGCAAAGGCACTTTGGAGAAGAGTTTTGGTTTGAGGTAAGTAATAGTTTTAAATCTGCTCCTGAGGGTATGAAACCTAGATTTTGTTGTTATATGATTGTTGGTGGTGACACACATGCTGGATGATGGGCGTGTGGGCGTGCACCATAGGAATTGTGATTTGGTCCATTTCGTGGAACTGTAAAGTAGAATAACTTGTTGTTAGTTATATTCTCTCCCTGTGTTATAGAAATTTGACTACAAATCATGTTAGGAGTCATGCTTAGGCTATGTGACTATACTGTTGGGACCCGCAGAGGTCGTGTACTCGTTGAATTAATTGCAAATTGATGTCTTGTACTCAGTCACGGTTTACTTGTGTATCATATCTCAGTCTTCTTGTTCTTGTTGATACATTATATTATCTTTTTTTGGGCTAATTTTTTATAATTTCTGAGATCCCGAGAGATTAGAGAGGTTGGTGACTTAGTTAGGTCCTGAGTGCCGAGCTGTGAGCTATATGTATGTATATGGATCAGGTTCATGCAGCAACGAGCGTTAGGGCTGTATATATTGATAGGGTTGCACACCGCAACTAGCCTCATGGTTGTATATATATATGGATCGGGTTGCATGCCGCAACGAGCCTTATGGCTACTTTATAGGATTGGGGTACACGTCGCAGCGATATAGAATTTTGACTAAAGGAGCCCTTCCGGAGTCTCTACACCCCTAGTGAGAGCAGGTACCTATTGAGTGTCAGTGTTGAGGGCTAAGAGCCGAGTGTTGAGCTATTGAGAAAGATTGAGTGACGGTTGCCCTGAGAGGCGGTATTTGCTTCCATCGTTACATAGTTGCAAGAAAAACTTCTGAAGGATACTTTTATCTGGGGTTTACTTGAATTTGGCATGAATAAATTGATTTGACTTAATTTGCCGGGTTTGAAAGCATGTCTACTTTTCTTGTTGAGACTACTGAAAAAGAATTATAATTCTGTAGCTAGTCATTATCTTTTAGTTCCTTATTTATTATTGTTACTTACTGATTTGGTTGTACGCACGCTACACCCTGTACTTTGTGTGCAGATCCAGGAGTTTTTGGACGCACAAAGTGTTGATATTTCGCGTAGCTGACCGTTGGAGATATCGAGGTAGCGGCCTGGCGTTCGCAGTCCTTGTTTCTCCACCTTATGCTTTCTTTCATTTTATTTGGATCAAAATTGTTACAGTTGTTTCATTTCTATACTGATTATGCATAAATGTTTATGTCTTAGTGACACCCCGATATTGGGAGCTATTTCTGCACTTGTGTTTTTTTGGGGGGTTTTATCACACCCCGCTGTTTATGAAAACTTTACCTATTTCAAATGTCTTGATTTACTTTTGCTAAATATTAGGAGTATTTTGGAAATGACGGCTTGCCTAGTACCATCGATAGGCACCATCATGACAGATTAAGATTTGGGTCGTGACATTCAAGAACAAGTTGCAAGCCCTTTGATTAAAACTTTACATATACTCTTTTGTTGTCTCAAGGCCTGTCACCTCTCATATTTTCCTTCACTTGACTATAGACTCTGTAATAATGTCATTATTTTTTTCTACAGTTGTTATCTATGTATCACATCTTACTCATAATGGTTCATTAACACTCTTCTTATTTTCCTGCTAACATTTTCGTCTATCACTTTATTCTGAAAACTTCCACAAGACATTCTTTTGATTTTACCTCCCCTTTGCTCCATCCACTGGCTCGTTGGGTTGCCTAACATTCTGTGTGTACTAGGGACGGGAGCCATACAAAGGTAATATTTATCCCTTCCAGGCTTCCAGTGCATATCTTTGTAGTACTCATATCTAGTTGTACTATTTTAGAGTGAACTATTTGGGTGTCTCACAAGAAGATCTATTAGCACATTCGCAATTTCCTTCAAAAATGTCAACTAATGCAAACAATCCATCCACCATTTTGGGTCACTCTAACCCCAGCCAGATCCCGATATCCGTCCTTCTCTTATACTACTTCTGCTAGCTTCCATAGGGCATAAATGAGATGGGTGTGGCCAATTGTACATACTTGTATTACAGTTGAAGGTAACTCAAAATGCTTATATTTCTCTGCTTGAATTGTAAATACTGTTAATCTTCATTAGCTGGGTAGCTCGTACCTTTTTTCATCTTGCTTCTTTTACTTGCTGAAACTTGTGTCTACCTTCCGATTCTCTTATTCCTTTTTACCGTAAGAGTGGATAGCATTCTTTCCTTAGGGATCCTTATCAAGAACCTTACAACTTTTAGTACACGCACGATCTGCTGAAGACCTCACATTTACTCATCCTAGCGTGATGCAAAATCGAGTTCCTCTTACTCAACTCCTCCACAGCCGCATTCAATCCCTTACCAACCGTCATTCTAGAGTAGGCATCATCGTATTATGAACAATATAGAGTTTATGAAACTGGGTTCTTACAACTGAGCTCTACCACACGATCTAGAGTAAGAAGAAAGAGTGACAGTCCTAAATACCCTGTAGCCTCCTGCTTATAATTGTGGTGCACGACGTACCCATAAACAAGACTCTACTAGACACGGCTTGTAGACTCCCTAGGACAGAACTGCTCTGATACCACTTTTGTCACGATCCAAACCGATGGGCTGCGATGAGCACCCGATACCTTACTTAACCGAGTACTAACATAATGTATCCTTTTGTATCATACTATTATAGATAACTGAGCCCGAGAGGCTACCGTGAGATAAGTAGAATACAACATGTAATACCAACTTATACATAAGACATACGGGGTAAGACCAAAATAACCACTCATACAATGAATATAGGCCGACAAGGTCATACAATCTTTTACGTACATGACGTCTGTCTAAAAGCCTCTAAGAATACATAATTATCATAAAGGTCGGGACAGAGCCCCGCCATACCAAACAATACACGTCTAAATCATACTGACCCAACAAGCAACTCCGGAGCAAATGGAGCGCACCAACACCTTTCGCTGAGCTGATAGCCTACTTGGAGGACTCTTGACCTGTCTATGGGGACCTGCGGGCATGAAACGCAGTGTCTCCCGACAAAGGGACGTCAGTACAAATAATGTACCGAGTATGTAAGGAATGAAAATTAGTAAATAATAGACATGATAGAAACATGAGTAAAAGACTCAACATGTATGTCTGAATAGCTCTGTAAATCATTTCGCATTTATAATGTCATGCATATGCGTATAAATGTCACACCATGCATAGGTATATGCGTTCATAACATCATCAAGCCTCTGAGGGCATCCCATCATATCATCTCGGTCACTGTGGACAAATCATCAACGTATACCAGCTGATCAGGTGGTGGTGCGTATATAATGCTGTAGTTTTTCCCCATATATTATATACATATATACGCGTATATAATTCCATCTGGTCATGGGTCAATGTAAATAAATGCAATACATCAGAAGTACGTCACTAAAATCTTTTGGAGTGTCATAAGACCATTATGCCTCTGATTAATATCATAAAATCAACTTATGTATTTTTTGAGACCCGTGAATAGACGATAGAATAATAAGACATATGGGAATTCAAGAACATAGGCACCTCTGATACTTCTATGAATAGAGTCATTTATGGAAGTTGTGCATTTTCTCGTTTTGTTTGTATAGTATGGATCATGCCAAAAAGAAAGAAGGGATATCCTTAACATACCTAAGTCTATTCTCTTGGAAACCCCTCTAACATACATCAATTGCGATGAAACACGTAACGGCGAATCAAAGTAAGGGAAAATCCATATGATATTCTTGAGAAAGATTGTACCGTACTCCTTAGAATCACATAAACCCCTTGCTATTATGCTAAGAAGTATCGTATGAACTTTATTTCAAGAAAAATCACGTTGAGATATCTTTCTTGTATGAATTTGTTGTATGAACTTTGTTTTAATAAAAAGTCTCGCAAACTTTCTCGTATGAAATCACAATTACAAGAAAAAAAAGGACTAGGAAATGGGGAATGAAATAATCAAGTAGCAGTTGCTACAAGTCGTGCAAAGTCTACTGAACCAAAAACGGAACAAGTGGAAGTAGTAGGGTTTCTCTTTTTTTCTTTCACTTTAATTTTACTTTGTGGAACTGGAGAAGAAGAGTAGATGCAAAATATCCGTTGCCTAAATGCTACTTTGATAACCTTTCTCTTGAATTAGAAAGATGTTAGGTTTTAATGTAATGACTAAGCCACATATTAAATGTGCCACCTTTTCACTCAAATGCAAGAGGCATCATATGTATCTCTATGTGGCTTCCACGTTTTGGATCATTATTCTTATCCAAATACTTTAATTAATCAATCGCTAATTATTAATTAACCAGTTAATTCCCCCATTATTTAATAATTCACATAATTAAGGATTATGTCAAATTACTTAAAATACTACTCACTTTTAACAACACCTTATATACCTTACTATCATGGTCATGTGGTACCTTGTACAGCACTAGTCCATAAATACCAGGTGTTTTAGTTCGGGCCGTATTTTATCCCAACATGACAAGCTTCGACGAAAATTCATTTTTTTTATTTGCTTACCCTATCACCTTCACGAATTTGCTCATCACTTGTTTGAAATAGCATAAGGCTTATAATCTCAAAATAATCTCATTCCCGAACTTAAGTCGATTAACTTACGACGAAACTTTAACGTACGAAAACATGGGGTGTCACAAATTCATCTCTAATCTATCTGGGATATGCCAACCATTCAGTTGCCTTATGAAGAAAGGTGTCCCTTTCAAGTGGGACCAAGTGTGTAACAATGCCTTTGAGAGCATTAAATCCTACTTGATGAAGCCTCCAATTTTAGCAGCCCATATACCTGGAAATTCATTGATACTATATATTTTGGCATAAGAAACGTCTGTGTGAGCACTGTTGGCCCAAGAAAATAGTGAGGGGCTTGAGCAGGATGATGACACCAAACGAGTTGAATTATTCGCCAATTGAAAAGTTGTGTTTGGATTTATCCTTCTCAATTCAAAAGTTAAATTACTACTTTCAAGTTCATGTTGTTTGTCTTATTTCTAAAGAAAATCCCATCAAGTTCATGATGTCAAAACATGTTCTTAGTGATCGATTAGCAAAATTATAATGACCCGACCGGTCGTTTTGATACCTAGCACGTTGTTCAGCGGTTTGAGGCCTTAGGTAGCTTCACTTCATGCATTATGACTTGGACGCGTAGTCAGAACTAGATTTCGGGAAGTTCAGAGTTGGTTCAGACGGAAAATTCTCAATTCGAAAATATTAAGTTAGAAAAATTGACTTGTTACAACCCATATTCACGTACGTTGGTTCATGCAATAAGTTAGTCGATGTAAATCTGAGAATAGATTATCTTTGAGATGATAAGAATTTAATCATATTGGTCTTAAATGATACAAGAGTGTATAAGGGTGAGTAACAAGTATTAGAAGTTAAACGAATTAAGGATGTTGTAACCCATATTTTCGGATAAACCTAGGGGTTCTTAATATTCTCAAAAAGGTCGTGTTTTAAGGTATTTTAATCATATAATATCCATATCATAAGTCTTGAAGTCAATGAGTTATGCAACAAAAGTCGATAAAAGTTGTTGCAACTTATGTTCATAATTTTACTTAAACTTTAGGTCAAATGTTACTAAGCTTTTCTCTAAATTTCCTTGGAATTACGGGGTGATATATCTACAAAATTGAATATCTATGAGTCTATTTTCCAACACATTAAACCGTTTATCAATACGATATCGGAGTAGAGATATATATGCATTATTGCGAGACTGCACAGGCTGCTAGGTGACAAGTAGGTGTGTCACCTACTTGGTTAAATGAGAGCCCAAAAAGAGGCAATTTCGGGTCGGCCAAAGAGACCATTTAAAGGCTTATCTCCTGAAATATAACCCTCATTATATATCACAAATAACCAGACCTAAACCCTTGCAAACTTCCTCCCAAAAATTACCCACAAATCCTAATTGATTTTCCCTCCCTTTCAAGTTCTAATTGGGGGTAAAACCTAGAGTTTGGAGAACCAAGATAAGGGCTGAGTTATCCAACAAATAAGGTAAGTTTACTTCTCTATTTCATCCAATGTTTATGCTGTCAATTCATGGTAATTCATTCTATAATTGTAAGAACTCACGGGACGGTGATCGGAAGCCGTGAATTCGAGTTATTCACTTGTAGCGGACTATTTTGTGGAATGTTTTATGTTGTTGTTGGGATGCGTGCTTTACTACTGTCTTGTGAATTTTTGGAGGAGGAAGGGTGTGGAGAAACACCATATAGATGTAGGGTGGTGGACTGTTCATTCCTCATAACATTTCCGGGTTGTTTGACACTACTACGGCGGTCGTTTTGTGTATGAAGAGATTGTGGTGTGTTGGGCTGTTTGGTTATTGTTTTGACTTGTGTGAAGTCAAATATGTAGGGGAGGTGCTTTCCATTTCATCGTAAAATAGGTTGTGGTCGATACATAATAGTTGTGATGCTTAAACGATAACGATAGTGTCATTTCTCTTATTGTAGACTAAGGAGTCGTAACACTTGCATAGCTTGAGGTTGGGCAGTATATATACAAGGTATGTGAGGCAATCCCTTTCCTTATTTTTCACAACTCCGATTGTACATAATGCAATGAACGAGCTTCCAAAGATACTCTACTCTTAGAAGCTTGCAGTACTTACATTGTTTCCATTCATATGGAACAATTGATGTTGAGGTTGCTTCTCTTATTCTTATGTTATCAATGTGTTAGTAAATCCTGATTCTTATAAGATTCTTGATGAAGAGTTAGTCCTAATAACGTGTACGGAGAATATTGACCTTACGTCACTCTGAAAGGTTCAAAATATGATTCCAGTGTGTCCTACATGCATTATATATATATATATATATATATATATATATATATATATATATATATATATATATATATATATATATATATATATATATATATATATATATATATATATATATATATATATATATATATATATATATATATATATATATATATATATATATATATATATATATATATATATATATATATATATATATATATATATATATATATATATATATATATATATATATATATATATATATATATATATATATATATATATATATATATATATATATATATATATATATATATATATATATATATATATATATATATATATATATATATATATATATATATATATATATATATATATATATATATATATATATATATATATATATATATATATATATATATATATATATATATATATATATATATATATATATATATATATATATATATATATATATATATATATATATATATATATATATATATATATATATATATATATATATATATATATATATATATATATATATATATATATATATATATATATATATATATATATATATATATATATATATATATATATACCTATTTTACTCTACCGAGCCGCGCTATAGTCGGCCGGGTAAGGCACCTATTGTGCAACCATTGATCAGTTGGGTTTTACTGAGCTCCACGTGGTTGGGTACGTTTTACCGAGCCTATTACGTTCGAGTACATTTTACCGAGCCTATTACGGTCGGGTACGATATGATGATGATGTTGCCCATAGAGGGGTATGTTTTAAAAGTTTATGTATATATCACGTATTTTATGTCAGAAGCCCTCAGAGGTACCCAAATGTTAGAGGTTGTATATATTTTATCCTCGTTTACGTTACTGTTATTACTTATGCTTTTCGGCCTTACATAATCAGTAATTTATTCGTACTGACGTCCTTTTTATTTGTGGATGCCGCATATCGTGCTACAGGTCCTGATATACAGGTAAATGCAGCTACCCCGCCAGAGTAGGCTTCCCAATTCAATGGTTATTGGCGAGATCCCTTCTCCGGACTTGCCGTGGTCTTGGTATGTATTTTTATTATAGATATTATGGGTATGTCGGGGCCTTGTTTCGGCAATGTTGCAGCACTTATGATCCTTTAGAGGCTCATAGATAAGTGTCGACTCATGTATAGTTTGGTATGTCTTGTTGGCTAATTTTTGTTGTATAGTCTTTCATGGAAGCGTTGTAGCTCGTATCTTATATATAGTTTCTTGGTAGTCTTGTCATCCCATGTTATGTATTTTCATGCCATTATCTTTTATTATTGATTGTTCATGATCCATATACCATTTATATTGATCTCGTCAACCCTTAAAGATAATAAGGAAGGTTAGATAAAATGTATGTTGGTGCTCGGTAAGTATGGCCCGGGTGTTAGTCCTGATCCTCCAGTTTGGGTCGTGACAAACTTGGTATCAGAGCAAGTCTGTCCTAGGGGTTGTCTATGATCCGTGTCTAGTAGAGCCTTGATTAGGGATGTGTATCGCGCCACATTTATAATCAGGAGACTACATGACATCTAGGATTGTTACCTTTTTCCTGAATCTAGATCTAGAGTTGAGTCTTTAGTGTTCGTATCTAATATTAACCTTGTTTTCTTTCAGCGATGCCTTTGACTAGGAAGCAAGAAATTAGTAGACGGCTTGATACAGCTGCGGGAGAGGGTACCAGTCAGGTGCCTCAAGCCAGAGCAGGCCAAAGTGAGGCTCAGAGTGAGATGTCATCTCATACCTCATCTACTCCATCTTCTCCAGAGAATATTAAGAGGCACCCAACACCACCAGTTTCTCCGTCTGGCACTACAGACCAGGATATCTGGTGCAGTTATTGACTAGTTTGGTAGTTGCTCAGGCTCAGAGGCAGAATACTGGCGTTGTTGATAAATCGACTAGTACGAGAGTTTGTGATTTTATTAATCTAGACCCTCCAGTGTTTACCAGATCAGACCGCAAGGAGGACCTGCAGACTTTTATTGACTAGGTTCATTGTTCACTGGGGTTATGTATGCTACTGATATAGAGGCAATAGATTTGGCTTCTTATTGGTTACGGGATTAAGCAGTTTTCTGGTATGATAGTTGGGAGAGATCCAGGGGTCTGAACGCCCCTCCAGCTGTGTGGAAGGACTTTTTTAAGGCCTTTCTTCGACACTATTTACCAGTTGACATACGACGAGCTAGAGCTTATAAGTTCTTGAACATTAGACAAGGTAATATGAGTGTGTGAGAGTGTAGTATGCAGTTTGATTATTTATAAAGGTATGCTCCCCATATGGTGGCCGAGATGAGTGATAGGGTGCATATGTTCGTGAACGGGTTGGGACCACATCTGATAAATGAGTTCACGACAGCCTCCTTGGTGGAGGGCATGGGTATTTCCCGTATTCAGGCTCATGCCCAGACCCTAGAGGGTCGTAAGCGCCAGCAAAGGGTAGATAGGGAGCAGGATAGGGGCCAGCATAAGAGGGCGATATTTGTTGGGTCTTCTCATCACTTTAGAGGCAGTATCAGGCCCCAGTCTTTGAGAAGTTCAGCTCCACCTGTAGCTAGTGCTCCTCCACAGTTTCAGAGACCTCGGTATGATCGATTTACCTATTCTGGTCCAGGTCAAAGTTTGCGGGCATCAGGCTCGCAATATCATAGGGATACTAGTCAGACGAGACCCCCAACACCTCGTTGTGATCAGTGCAACAAGGCCCACTTTGGACTGTGGCGTCGAGGTTCTGATGCGTGTTATTCTTGCGAACAACCTGGCCCTATGATGCGGGATTGTCCTAACAGAGAATTTGGTGGTATGGCTTAGCCAACTGGATCTGTGTGTGGTTCTTCCTCATCAGTTTGACCTCCAGCACGAGGTTTTCAACAATCGACAGGTCGTGGTAGAGGTAGAGGTGCAATGACGAGTTCGAGTGGTGCTCAAAATTAAACCTATGCTCTAGTAGGTCTACATGATCTCAAGTCGTCTCAGGGTGTTGTTACAGGTATATTTTCTGTGTTTTCTTATGATGTATATGTGTTGATTGATCCGGGATCTAAATTATCATATTTTACACCCTTTGTGGATAATAAGTTTGGTGTTGAACCTGAATTGATATGTAAACCACTTGCGGTATCTACTCCGATAGGAGATTTTGTGATTGCTAGAAGGGTATATAGAGGTTGCACAGTGATGATTTTTAGTCGTCAAACCTCGGCGAATTTATTTGAATTAGAAATGGTTGATTTCGATGTGATAATGGGAATGGACTGGTTGACACCATGCTATGCAAATGTTGATTGTCATACAAAGATGGTTAGGTTTCAATTTCCAGATGAACCCGCCATCGAATGGAAGGGGAACATTGCTACGCCGAAAGGTAGGTTTATTACCTATCTTAAGGCAAGGAAGATGATCTCAAAAGGTTATATTTATCATCTCGTTTGTGTTAGGGATGCAGAGGTGAAACCGCCTACTCTACAATCAATCCCCGTGGTCCATGAATTTCCAGATGTTTTCCCAGATGAACTCCTAGGCTTTCCTCCTGAAAGGAAGATTGAGTTTAGCATTGATGTGTTGTCTGACACTCAACCCATATCTATTCCTCCATACATGATGGCCCCCACAAAGTTGCGAGAGTTGAAGGCGTAATTGAAGGACTTGCTGGATAAGGGCTTCATTAGGCCTAGCACTTCACCTTGGGGTCCGCCAGTCCTGTTCGTGCGGAATAAAGACGGGTCGTTAAGGATGTGTATCGATTATCGACAGTTGAATAATTTCACTATAAAGAACAAGTATCCACTTCCAAGGATTGACGACATCTTTGACCAACTCCAGGGTGCCAAGTATTTCTCCAAGATTGAATTGTGTTCAGGGTATCATCAGGTGAGGGTTAAGGAGAAGGATATTCCAAAGACGGCCTTCCGGACAAGATATGGGCACTTTGAGTTCTTGGTGATGTCATTCGTGATAACAAATGTCCCAACAGNTCCAAGATTGACTTACGTTCAGGGTATCATCAGGTGAGGGTTAAGGAGAAGGATATTCCAAAGACGGCCTTCCGGACAAGATATGGGCACTTTGAGTTCTTGGTGATGTCATTCGTGATAACAAATGTCCCAACAGCTTTTATGGATCTCATGAATACTATATTCAGGCCCTATCTTGATGTGTTCGTGATCGTATTCATTGATGACATTTTGGTGTATTCTCGTTCGGAGGCGGAACATGTAGGCCACTTGTGGATAGTATTACAGACGCTTCAGGATCGTAAGTTATATGCTAAGCTCTCTAAATGTTAATTCTGGCTGAACTCAGTAGCATTCCTTGGCCATGTTATATATGACGAGGGTATTAGTGTCGACACTCAAAAAATCGATGCAGTAAAGAATTGGCCGATACCTACAACACCATCAGAAGTCTGCAGCTTCCTGGGGCTAGCAGGATATTATAGGCAATTTGTAGAAGGGTTTTCCTCTATATGAGCACCATTGACTAAGTTAACATAGAAAGCTACTAAGTTCCAGTGGTCTGACGCTTGCGAACGAATTTTTCAGGAGTTAAATAATCGATTGACATCTGCGCCAGTGCTCACTCTCCCAGAAGGAACAGAAGGTTATGTGGTATATTGTGATGCCTCAAAGATAGGTTTGGGGTGTGTATTGATGCAACATGGAAAGGTGATTGCTTATGCATCAAGACAATTGAAGAAATATGAAACTAATTACCCGACCCATGATTTGGAATTGGTTGCAGTAATATATGCTTTGAAGATATGGCGGCACTGCTTATACGGCGTCCATATTGACATCTACACAGATCACAAGAGTTTACAATACATCTTCAAGCAGAAGGAGTTGAATTTGAGGCAGCGTACGTGGCTTGAATTACTGAAAGATTACGACGTCGAGATATTGTACCATCCCGATAAAGCCAATGTTGTGGCAGACGCTCTCAGTCGTAAGTCAATGGGAAGCTTAGTACACATTGAGGCAGGTAGACAAGGGTTGACTAAAGAGCTTCATCAGCTAGCCAACATGAGAATCAAATTGTTAGACTCTGATGACAAAGGTGTTACTGTACAGAATACATCATAATCATCTTTGGTAGACGAGGTAAAAGAACGGCAATATGAAGATCCTACCTTAGTATGATTGAGAGAGAGCATTCAGCAGTGTAAAATTACAACTTTTGAGATCGAAGTACATGGGGCACTGAGATACCATGGCTGATTATGTGTGCCTAATGTGGAAGGGTTGAGAGAGAAGATTATGATTGAGATTCATCAATCCCGATATTTCATCCATCCCGGCTCGACAAAGATGTATCATGATGTTAAGGAGCAGTATTGGTGGGATAGCATGAAGAAGTCTATTGAATGATTTGTAGCCCAGTGTCCTAATTGTCAACAAGTAAAAATCGAACATCAGAAACCCAGTGGATTGCTTCAGAATATAGAGATTCCGTCCTGGAAATGGGAGATGATTAATATGGACTTCATTATTGGATTACCTAGCTCCCATCATAAGTTTGACTCCATCTGGGTGATAGTTGATCAACTTACAAAATGTTCCCATTTTCTGCCAGTTAAGACAATTTACGCAGCTGAAGATTATGCGAAGTTGTATATCAAGGAGATTGTTAGGCTTCATGGTGTGCCATCTATTATATCGGACCGAGGAGTGCAATTTGCGGCTAACTTTTGGAGGTATTTTCAGAAGGGTTTAGGCATACAAGTGAATCTAAACACTACATTCCATCCACAGACTGACGGACAAGCTGAACGTACCATTCAGACACTTGAAGATATGCTACGAGCATTTGTTCTGGATTTCAAGGGGAATTGGGATGACCATCTTCCACTCATAGAATTTTCGTACAATAATAGCTACCATTCCAGTATTAAAATGGCCTCGTACGAGGCACTTTAGGGGAGGAGATGTAGATCACCACTTGGATGGTTCAAAATCGGTGAAACAAAATTATATGGGCCAGATTTGGTTCACCAAGCCATTGAGAAGGTGAAACTGATACAAGAGCGGATGAGGATGGCGCAAAGCACGCAAAAGTCTTATTCCGATGTCTGACATCGTGATCTGGAGTTTGAGGTTGGTGATTGGATTTTCCTGAGGATCTCGCCGATGAAGGGTGTTATGTATTTTGGGAAGAAGGGTAAGCTGAGTCCGCGATATATCGGTCCGTACAAAATTCTGCGACGAATTGGACAAGTTTCTTATGAGTTAGAATTTCCATCTGAATTAGAATTTGTCCATCCGGTATTCCATGTATCTATGTTGAGTAAATGTATTGGAGACCCTTCTTCAGTCTTCCCTATCAAAGGTGTACAAGTTACAGATGATCTATCATATGAAGAAGTGCTAGTGGTTATATTAGATCGACAAGTCCGCAAGCTAAGAACAAAGGATGTAGCTTCCATCAAAATGTTGTGGAGGAACAAGAACATGGAAGAAATGACATGGGAAACAGAAGAGGAGATGAAGTCTAAATACCCTTACTTGTTCCAAATTCAAGATAATGAGGATGTCGAGGGGATGCAGGACGCATTAGAAGGTGAAATGGCTCTATGAGGTAAGTAGTAGCTTGAGAATACTCTTCCTTCATACAAAATGGTGATATACAGATAATGTACATATCCATAATGCTTGGTATAGCCTTGTGAGAATATACGCTGGGTTTAACTGCTTGCAAGCTCTGCTAGTGACCATTTTATAGGGGAAACTCGGCCGGGAATTTTCATTGGAATCCACGATGAGTTGGGCTCCCCATAAATCCTTACATTAGAGGACGAATGTTCCTAAGGAGGGAGGGTGTTACAACCCATATTCACATACGTTGGTTCATACCATAAGTTAGTCGACGTAAATATGAGAAGAGATTATCTTTGAGATAATAAGAAGTTAATCCTATTGGTCTTAAATTATACAAGAGTGTATAAGGTTTATTAACAAGTATTAGAGGTTAAACGAGTTATGAAAAATAAGTCGACAAAAGTTGTCGCAACTTATGTTCATAATTTTACTTAAACTTTAGGTAAAATGTTACTAAGATTTTCTCCCAATTTCCTTGGATTTACGGGGTGATATACCCACCAAATTGAATATCTATGAGTCTAGTTTTCAATGCATTAAACCATTTATCAATACGACATCAGAGTGAGAGAGATATGCATTGTTACGAGACTGCACAGGCTGCTAGGTGACAAGTAGGTGTGTCACCTACTTGGTTAAATGAGAGCCCAAAAAGAGGCAATTTCGGATCGGCCAAAGAGACCATTTAAAGGCTTATCTCCTGAAATATAACCCTCATTATATATCACAAATAACCAGATCTAAACCCCTGCAAACTTCCTCCTAAAAATTACCCTCAAATCCTAATTGATTTTCCCTCCCTTTCAAGTTCTAATTGGGGGTAAAACCTAGAGTTTGAAGAACCAAGATAAGGCCTGAGTTATCCAACAAATAAGGTAAGTTTACTTCTATATTTCATCCATTTTTTATGTTGTCAATTCATGGTAATTTGTTCTATAATTGTAAGAACTCACGGGATGGTGATCGGAAGCCGTGAATTCGAGTTATTCACTTGTAGCAGACTGTTTTGTGGAATGTTTTATGTTGTTGTTGGGATGCGTGCTTTAATACTGTCTTGTGGAGTTTTGGAGGAGGAAGGGTGTGGAGAAACACCAATAGATTTAGGGTGGTGGACTATTTATTCCTCATAACATTTTCGGGTTGTTTGACACTACTACGGCGGTCATTTTGTGTATGAAGAGATTGTGGTGTGTTGGGTTGTTTGGTTATTGTTTTGACTTGTGTGAAGTCAAATATATAGGGGAGGTGCTTTCCATTTCATCGTAAAATAGGTTGTGGTCGATACATAATAGTTACGACGCTTAAACGTGTCATTTCTCTTATTGAGACTAAGGAGTCATGACACTTGCATATCTTGAGGTTGGCAGTATATATACAAGGTATATGAGGCTATCCCTTTCCTTCTTTTGCACGACTCCGATTGTATATAATGCAATGAACGAGCTTCCAAAGATACTCTAATCTTAGAAGCTAGCAGTACTTACATTGTTTCCCTTCTTATGGAACAATTGATGTTGAGGTTGCTTCTCTTATTCTTATGTTATCAATATTGTTGGTACTTCCTGATTCTTATAAGATTCTTGATGAAGAGTTAGTCCTAATAACGTGTACAGAGAATATCGACCTTACGTCACTCCGAAAGGTTCATAATATGATTCCATTGAGTCCTACATGCATTATATATATATATATATGTATCTATTTTACTCTACCGAGCTGCGCTATAATCAGCCGTGTACGACACTTATTGTGCAACCACTGATCAGTTGGGTTTTACCGAGCTCCACGTGGCCGTGTACGTTTTACCGAGCCTATTACAGCGGGTACGATATGATGATGATGTTGCCACAGAGGCGTATGTTTTAAAAGTTTATGTATGTATCATGTATTTCATGTCAGTAGCCCTCAGAGGTACCCATATGTTAGAGGTTGTATATACTCTATCCTCGTTTACATTATTGTTCTTACTTATGTTTTCCTGCCTTACATAGTCAGTACTTTATTCGTACTGACGTCCTTTTTATTTGTGGACGTTGCATGTCGTGATGCAGGCCCTGATAGACAGGTAGATGCAGCTCCCCCATCACAGTAGGCTTCCCAGTTCAGTGGTTATTGGCGAGATCCCTTCTCCGAACTTGTCGTGGTCTTGGTATGCATTTTTTTTATAGATATTATGGGTATGTCGGGGCCCTATTCCAAAAATATTGCAGCACTTATGCTCCTTTAGAGGCTCATAGACGGGTGTCGACTCATGTATAGTTTGGTATGCCTTTTTGGATAATTTTTGTTGTATAGTCTTTCATGGCAGCGTTGTAGCTCGTACCTTATATGTAGTTTCTTGGCAGTCTTGTCATCCCATGTTATGTATGTTCATGCCATTATCTTTCATTTTTGATTGTTCATGATCCATATATACCATTTATATTGATCTCGTCGACCCTTAAAGATAATAAGGAAGGTTAGATAAAATGTATGTTGGTGCTCGGCAAGTATGGCCCGGGTGCTAGTCATGATCCTCCAGTTTGGGTCGTGACATGTGGTTTAACTTTTGAATAAACGACCTCAGAATCAGGATTTGAAGGTTCTACTAGGTTCGTATGATGATTTCGGACTTGGGCGTATGTTCAGGTTGAGTATCATGTGATCCGGGGGAATTTCGGCGCTTAATATGGAAAGTTGACATTTTCAAAGTTTTAGAAATTACTAAGTTTGGTTTGAAGTGGAATTTGGTGCTATCGATGTCCATTTTGGATTCCGAGCCTTGGAATAGGTTCGTATCGTTATTTGTGACTTGTACGTAAGTTTGGCATCATTCTGAAATGTTTAAGTATGAATGGGACGCATCCATCAAAGTCTGAAAGTTTGAAAGTTAAAGAAAGATTTCCATCGCTGATTCATAGTTTTGATAAGGTTTGGTATGATTTAAGGCCTCGAGCCGATTCGTATCATGTTTTGGGACTTGTTGGTGTGATTGGACGGGGTCCCGGGGGCCTCAGTGTGTTTCGGGATGGTTTTGGTTCATTCTCCTTGTTTTGTCACTACTGTTGTTGGTGCCTGGTTTCCTTATTTGCGAACGCGAAGGGTCTCATGCTTTCTCAAAGAAGGATTTTGGGGGCTACTAGGATTTTCCCAACGCGAACGCAATGAAGTAGACGTGAACGCAGAGCAGAGGCTGGAAAAGCCTACGTGAACGTGTGTTGGCGGTCGCGAACGCCTAGAGGAATTTTGGAGGCAGTGCTCTTTAGCCTTCGCAATCGCGAAGATGTTCCCGCGATCGTGAAGAAGGTCGCATGGGCAATGTATAAGTTTGAAAAGGAGGGTTTTGGCTCATTTTATCTCAAATCTTCCATGGTAGCGAGCTTGGGGAAATTTTTGAAGGAGCTTCTTCGTCACCCATCAATAGGTAAGTGATTTCTTCACATCGTGGGTTAAATACTGTAATGATCCGGTTGGTTATTTTGAGAATTAAAGTTTCGTTTGGCGGCATAAAATCTTGATCAGCTTCATATTATATGTTATGACTTACGTGCGTGGTCGAGTTAGTTATTGGATGATTCGGAGTCAATTTGGAAGAAGGATTCTAGTTTTGGAAGCTTAAGCGGTAAGAGTTGACTGGAATTAGAATTTGGTGTATACGACTTCGAAATGGCATTTTAATGATTCCAACAGCTTCATATGGTGATTTTGGACTTAGGCATGCGTCCGTATTTGGAGGTACGTAGGGTAATTTGAAGCATTTCGGTGAAAGTTGGAAAGTTGAAGTTTTGGAAGGTTGAGAGGTTTGACCAAGAGATGACTTTGGTGATATCGAGGTCGGAATCCGATTCCGAGAGTTAGAACAACTCCGTTATGTCATTTGGGACTTGCCTAAAAAATTTAACGTCATTCCGGGTCGATCTGATAGGTTTCGGTGCGAGTTTTAGAAGTTGGAAGATTTGAAAGTTCATGAGTTCGATTCATGGTACGATTCGTGGTTTCGACGCTGTTTGATGTGATTTGAAACCTCGAGCGGGTCCTGTTAGGTTATGGAACTTTTTGGTGTGTTTCGACGGGTCCCGGGGGCCTCGGATGTGTTTCGGATGGGCTACAGACCATTTTTCCATGATTTTAGATTGTTGTTCTGCTTGTTGCTGGTTTTCTTCATCGAGATCGCATCAGCTCCTCCGCGTTCGTGTAGTGTAATTTTGGAGGCAGGAATAATTGTGCTTCGCTTTCGCATACAGTTGTCCGCGATCGCGTAAGTCTTCTTTTCCCTTCAATGCGTTCGCATAGCATAGCCCTAGATGGTCCCCATTTCGTGATCACATTCTCTCTTTCGCGATCGCGTAGTACGTTTCTTGGTGCCTCAGTGCTTTCCTTCTTCGCGATTGCGTGTACCTTTCCGCAATCACGTAACACGATTTATGGAAGTGGACTTTTCCCTCTTCGCGATCGCAAATCCTCTTTCGCGATCGCGATGTACAAATATCTTGGCAGAATATAAAAGTACTCTATTCTGAGGGTTAGCCCTTTTTTAATATTTTTGGAGTTGTAGAGCTCGGTTTTGAGCGATTCTTCATGGGTTTTTCAAGTAAATCATTAGGGTAAGTGTTCTTCACCTATAATTTATTATATTCCGTGATTTTGTCTTTGTTTTTATCATTAAATTAGTATTTTGAGTTGAGGAAGATGGGAATTTTTGAAGAAAACTTTCAAAGTGTAAAATGATGATTTTGGTATCTGAATTTGATAATTTTTAGTATGGTTGAACACGAATCGGAATGGGTGTTCGGGTTTTGTGAAATTTGTCTGGTTCCGAGGTGCGGGTCCAAGGGTCGACTTTTGGGTTGATTTTTTGTTTTTGATAAATAATGAAGCTTTATTATTCGAAATAGTTTCTTATGAGTTTTATTTGTGCTTTGAAGTTATTTTGGCTAGATTTGAACCATCCGGAGATTATTTCACTCGAGTGGTTCATTTTAGAGTAACGATCTATCTTCTTTGAGGTAAATATCTTGCCTAACTTTGTGTGGGAGAACTACCCCTTAGGATTTGAGTCTTAATGCTAATTATGTCATGTGAAGTCCGTGTACGCAAGGTGACGAGTACGTGCTCGGGCGTATTTGTGGAGAAGTTGACCTTTCAGGGTTCTTATGTTCATTAGATATGAAGTTGTTTTGTTATATTAACTCCCCCATTTACTAGTTTCACCTCTACGTGTCTTAATTGGAATTAATTGCTTCATGTTCCACTTTTATTGCCTATTTGACTCTTGTCTGCCTTAACTAAAGTTGTAACCTTTTCGACTGTCATGCTATCTTTTCCTAATTGCTTATTAATTATTATCTCTTATGTAATTGTCTATCTTTAATTGAGGGCATTATCATCGTTTTCGTTGCTTATCCTTAACTGCAATTGTTGTATCTCTTTCGTGATTAATCCACCCTAAATGAAGTTAGTTATCCTTTGTCATAGCCGCCTCACCCTTATTTGGAATTATTGACTCATGTTTTCTCTCTTGTTGAGATATTCTTATTGTGGCTAGTATCCTCTATTGTGTTTAATCTTTGTGAGCTCGTTCTACCGTTTCTTTGTTAACTCCTGAGCTGATTTACTTGTCGTATTCCCGAGTATTATTGTGGTTGTTGTTGTGGTACTCAGTTTGTTGAGCCTAGGGCTATGCGCAGTTGTGGTATTGAAACTGTTTAGAGGAAATGTTGTGGCATATGGGCACATGTTGCAAAGGCCACTCTATTGTGTTGTTGTGTTGTTTGGCACATGATATTGTTGGGAGAATTTGTTCGGGTTTTTGCATGAGGTTGTCACGACCCAAATTCCCAACCATCAGGATCGTGATGGTGCCTAACACCATACTTGCTAGGCAAGCCAATGTTAGAACTTAATTAACCTTTTCTTTTAAAAGTTTACTTAAACATGATAGAATAATTTAAAATAAAAAGGAAATCTAATACTTTCCAATAAATGCAATCAGGAATAATATTCGATAAGTGAAACGAACCACGAACTAACACTACCATATAACTACTCAGGGTCTGGTGTCACAATTCACGAACTACTAAAGAATACTACACAAGTATTTGGCTAAAAGAAATATATCTCTGTTTTGAATGAAATAAAACATCAATCTAAATAATAAAGGGAAGGCTCCAGGAATCTGCGGACGCCAGCAGATCTACCTCGTGTCTCCATGCGAATAATATCATGTACTACTTTCACCTAGCTCTGGTCGGTACTTGGATCTGCACAAGAAGTGCAGAGTGCAGTATCAGTACAACCAACCCCATGTACTGGTAAGTGTCAAGCCTAACCTCGACGAAATAGTGACGAGGCTACCGCGGGGCATTTATAACATAACCTGGATACAATGTATAATAATTCAATAAGGGAATAATAACAAATTAAACAGTACTTGCAACAAATAAATAAAACAACTCGGTTAACTTTTCTAGATCTCAGCTATAACCAATCCTCACGAAAATTTCCAAGTTTCAATTTAAAATAACCGTAAGTGCAGAATATGAAATGACAACAATAAAACAATGAGTGTTCCAGTCTTTATGTTTAAAATCAGTAAAACATGAATATCCTCCCTTATTGCTCCTTGTTGCTGTGCGCAACCTGATCCCATTTGTCCACCCTTATTGTTCCTCCCTATATTTATCACCCTTATTTCTCCTGTTGTGGCATGCAACCTGATCCCACCTGTCCACCCTTATCATTCCTTGTTGCGGTGTGCAACCCGCTCCCACTAGACAATCACATCCCTTTATTTATAAAAAAAAAGGTTTCACAATTTAGGTCAAAGCCTTTCACAATATTTATGTCTCAACAATTGTAAACAGAAAGTTGTGCTATTCATAAACTTCATCAATTATCCTTTCACAATGAAACCAACATGAATGTATCATACAACACTGTCAACCAGCTCAACCATTTATGTACCACAATGAAGCCAAGGGAAAAAACTAACACTTCCAAAATACTTGAAACAATACTTAATAACAAGTTGACAAAAACAAGTAGACATGGAGGCATCAAAATCATGAAGGCCATCAAAATAGGAATATAATGAATTGAAAACGGGGAAAGGATCATGTTAAACAGACAATTTGGTAGTGCATAGATACTCGCCACCTCGCCTATACACCGCACACATGCAATTTCACATAGCATCTAAGTTGGGGATTCCTATTCCCTCAAGTCAAGGTTAAACCAAACACTTACCTCGATCTCACAAGCAATTCACTGCTCAAGCACAACTTTTCCTTTAGAATTTGCCTCTAACCCGCTCGAATCTAATCACAATTGGTTCAATATCCTTAATTATTGCTAGTGGCATTAACTTTAATAAAAAATCATGGTTTTCCTATCAAAAGGCGAAAATGAACCCTGGGCACGCTTGGTCTAAACTCCAGGTTCGGACCAAAACCCGTTTATCCATTCTCCTCCGCGCCCGGATATACAATTGGTTTTGGAATTGGACCTCAATTCGAGGTCTAAATTACCAAATTTTGAAATTCATAAGTTCTAACCAAAAATCTCAATTTTTACCATAAAAACTCTAGATTCTATGATGAAATCTTGTAAAAAGTTGTTAAGGATTAAAAGGAATTAGTTAGAGATCACTTACCAATGATTTGGAGAAGTTTGGGTCTTTGAAAAATCGCCTATGGAGGTTTAGGGTTTGAGAGAATTGAAAAATGGGTTAAAATCTCGTCTAAAATCTCACTTAACAGGTTGCAGTTATCACAATTGCGATCAGGGGTTCACAATTGTGAACCCCTTGAATTTACTGTTGCCTTCCATTTGCGACATATATGTCGCATTTACGACTTTTGAGGGCCTTCACAATTCTGGCCAAATCTTTGCAATTGCGACAAAAATGTCGCATTTCCCAGGCCTGCAGCCTTCGCATTTGCGAAGCCTGATCTCACAGTTGCGATATCAGAGGCCTATGCAAAAACACCAGATACACCAACTATGTTTAGTCTAAATCACTTTGTGGCCTATCCAAAACTCACTCGAGCCCTGGGGGCTTGATCACGCCCAACTCTAGTCCTAAAAAGGATAAGCGGTAGTTGCAAATATAATCCGATCTAAAGTCCGGAGTCGAATCCCACAGAGAACTAAGGTTTCGATATAACTGTTCAGTATCACTAAGAAGACAAGCTCGAACAATTCTTAAGCTATAAATATTAAGATTATGATATCTAACTAATTGACTAACAAACTAAAATAGTAAATTAACAACTAAAGATACTTAGGGTTGGAGACTAAATTAAGGAGGTCTAGAGTTATGATTTCCCCAAATGTTGGAATCCTTCCCGCTCTGTTCCATACAATTTCGCCTATGTATTCTCTACTGATCATGAGCACTTTAGGTGTCGTAATTCTCTCTCGAGCAACTACAACAATTTACTATACATATTCTCTCGAGCTACGCTAGTTGGCTTTATCTAACCGCTCATTATGACCACGTCAAGGCTTTGTTATTTCTAAACCTACCTTTAAACCCGTTGTATTGATTTTTCACATACGTTAGGAGTGACGTTGTTCAACAACCACCTAAATATGTATCTTTCTCAAGAAATACATAATAAATATGTACAGTCAATCAATGGCCTTTCAATCAACAACAATAAACACGTAGTTGAACAAGTAGAGAAAATCCAACGGCTCAATTATATAAAAACATAACAAGAATTTATCCTACAAAAGGTTCCATCAAAATTCTAGATTAGGAGTTTAGCTCCCGATACTCATAGTAATCAAATCCAAAGTAAATTGCATAATTAAATTACATAATAAGGAATAAGAGATGTAAAAATCAATATTTTGAGCTTCCAAGTTGTGTTTCACGATCTCCTCTTGTCTCCAATGGAAAAAGTCCTTCAAAGTTGTGTTTTTGGGTCTATTTATATGTTTGGAATAAGCCATAAACGTGTAAGTCACTCCTAGTTACGTCGGGAAAGTGTTTAATACTTGGAAAGTCGGATCTGGACCCTGGCTTTAAGCTGGCCTCGCCAGGCTAAAGTCTAGTCTGGCCTCGCCAGGCTAAAGCCTGGTCAAGCTGGCTTTTGCCTGGCTTCTCCTTTTCACAATTTTTACGTGCACTTTCGATGTTTTAGCCTCCATTTAGCTCGGCTTTCATCTCTAATTCACCTACACATAAAATAAACTCCATTACGCTCAAAAAAAGTATATTTTTATCATTAAAGCACTTAAAATGCAAGGCACATAATGCGTTAAATCATGAATTATAGCCACACATCAATACCCCACACTTAAATATTTGCTCGTCCTCGAGCAATTAAACTACACTGATGAACACAACTTATTAAGCAATTCCCTTAACTCGTTATACCAAGAATTTTTAAAATAGTTTAAGCACAAAGGTGTGACATCCTATCCTCAATAACCGACTCACAAATACCATGCTTTATTTACAATTCACTTGCTTACTCTAACATGGAGGTCAACAACATTACCTTTCCTTTATGAATCAAGTGCCCTCACACAACAAAATAGAGTAGTTCCACACAATAAAAGTTAAGAACATTTAGGAACTCAAGATAGAAAAAATTCACTCACTCTCAGAAATTAACATTCATATGCCACAAAAGATGCACCATAGGCTTGCCTGTAGTGTACTACTCTACTAATCGAGCTCATTCAGTCTAGGATCAAGTAGGACTTTATTTTTTTGTAATGTAGGCTGCGGGTCGGGTAGGATACATTTGGATATAAAACAACTACACCTCCCTAAGCACTTTAATACATATACTTTAACATTCAAGCCCATACTTATGTCAAACCAAAACTCCACCTCCACATCAATGGTTATTACCCCATACTTCTTTAAGCACAATTACATCAAAAGCCACCACCATCAAGGAATATTCTTCAAACTATTTTTTTTTCTTTTTTAATTCAAGTGGATTTAATTTTTTTTCAACACAGTGCACCTTTCTCCTTATTTCATTAGTTCCACTCAAAAGCCAAACCAACCACCTCACATTTTAGCTTTTACACAATTCATAACAATTCAAGTGCTCATGAGAGGTTATAAGGTTCAAATAGATGGTTAATTCAAACAAATGGGTAAGGCTTGTAATGTGGTTGCCAAAGAAACAGGATTACAGGCTCAAAGAGGTTAACTATGATACATAATAATTAGGCAGGTAAAATATACATATCTGGCTCAACAAAGAAACGCCTATATAACTTCCAAGACTTAACGAAACTACTATTTCGCTTTGCAAACACACGGGGCAAGTTCTAGACATCAAATGCAATGCACAAAATAACACACAAACTTCACACACACATAGCACATAACTCACTCAGGATTGATTTCATCAAGACACTCTAGTCAAATCAGTTAAGCAAAGTTAAGCTTATACAAGTTAAGGTACTTATACAAGAGTCAAAAAAATGAGCCTAAGCGTCACAACCAAAGTACTCACTATTCTCAAGGCATAACAAAGCCAAGAGATATTGCTTCAATTCAATTCATATCACACTAGCTCCTACTCCTAAAATAATAAAACTAACTACACTGCCTACAAAGAAAATCTTTTTTCTTTAGACTTAAATCCCTCAAGAAAATTGTCTAATAGATCCATCGTCGTGAAAAGTCCAATATTTTCTATTTTTCGACGGAAAACAAATTAATTAAACTTACACAACTAAAGTAGCATAGAAAGTCACCCAGACAATCTCCTCGCCCCACACTTAAAATTGTGCATTGTCCCCAATGTACACCCATACATACAAGAGGGTAAAAAGAACTCCCTGGTAGGCCAAAGGCCAAAACACTAGCAGCTCATGGGTTACTCTGACTTCTCCCAAGCCTGGTCCTTCGTGCGGGTACCTCACACTTAGTTCCAACCATTTGGTTTGTTGTTACATCCTTCCAATGACTTTGCTTTCCATGCTCCTAGAAAATCAAAAATTGACACTACAAAAATAATACAATTAGAAAAAGAAATAAAACAAAATAAAATAAAGTAGTAAAGTTGGGTTGCCTCCCAACAAGCGCTTGATTTAACGTCGCGGCACGACGTAAATAACTTTTTTACTCCACCTTGAACTTATGAATTGAGCCCCCAATTTGGCTTCAAGTTTTAGGTTATGCTCCAAGGGTGGTGGAACAAATCTAATTGGCCCAAGTAACCGTTGTACTATTTTACACTTCTTGGCTTTTAGATGAGGTATGTAGTCTTGTATTTCTGGCAAGAAAAATTCCAGGTTGTAGGCACCTTGTTCCTAATTCCTTGACTCCTCAATCGACTCGGATGACTCTATTTCGATATCATCATCCAAGCCCAATGTGGAAAAATATTTGGAGTAAGGACCAATGCGCTCAAACACATGAACTTCGGGACTTTCAACATCCTCAACATCAATGATACTAGAGTCAACAAAATTTATATCCTCAAAGTCCTTGGGTGATTCTAGTCTCACTTCTTCAACATCGACATCCTCAAATGGTAGTTGTCTAGGTTGTTGATGTTCTACTCTGACCTCCTTAATTAACACCTTAAATTCACGCTCTTCTTGGCTACTATCCCCAATATTGGCTTGTTGAGCATTAACAACTCCAACCACTTGACTCAATTGAGCCTCCAAGTTGCAAATAGTTGCTTCTTGCCTCTCTATTTGCAGTTGTTTCTCATTATTTTATTCCAGAAGGCACTTTAACATATCCTTGATCTCCTTCAGGTCCGCATCCCCAGTTTCTTTGTTCCTATTAACTTCACAAGGAAAAGTAGAACCATCATAGTAAGGGTTTGGAGGAGGATAAGAAATATAAGCACAACCATGAAAGTGGCCATTTTGACCACCACACCCATCACACACATTCCACAAATAAGAATGAGTTGGTGCACATAACTCGCTCTCAGGAACATTTTGAAAATTTTGCCATGGGTGGTTTCCTTCACAATATGTATGAGGATCAATAGTAGAATTATCTACACCTAAATTCCCATAATTCCAAGATGTCATGTTTCTCAAATAAACAAGTAAAACAAAAATAAAAAATCAAATACAGAAAATAAAAACAAAAGTTAAAACGTGAAACCTTGCAATAGGTACACCTACAACTACACCGTTAGTTCCCCGGCAACGGAGCCAAAATTTGATCACGCCCAACTCTAGTCCTAAAAAGGATAAGCGGTCGTTGTAAATGTAATCCAATATAAAAGTCCGGAGTCGAATCCCACAAAGAACTAAGATTTCGATATAACTGTTCAGTATCACTAAGAAGACAAGCTCGAACAATTCCTAAGCTATAAATATTAAGATTCTTATATCTAACTAATTGACTAACAAACTAAAACAGTACATTAACAACTAAAGATACTTAGGGTTGGAGACTAAATTAAGGAGGTCTAGAGTTATGATTTCCCCAAATGTTGGAATCCTTCCCGCTATGTTCCATACAATTTCGCCTATGTATTCTCTACTGATCATGAGCACTTTAGGTGTCGTAATTCTCTCTTGAGAAACTACAACAATCTACTAGACATATTCTCTCGAACTACGCTAGTTGGCTTTATCTAACAACTCATTATGACCACGTCAAGGCTTTGTTATTTCTAAACCTACCTTTAAACCCGTTGTATTGATTTCTCACATACGTTAGGAGTGACGTTGTTCAACAACCACCTAAATATGTATCCTTTCTCAAGAAACACATAATAAATAGGCACAATCAATCGATGGCCTTTCAATCAACAATAATAAACACGTAGTTGAACAAGTAGATAAAATTCAACGGCTCAATTATATAAAAACATAACAAGAATTTATCCTACAAAAGGTTCCATCAAAACCCTATATTAGGAGTTTAGCTCCTCATACTCATAGTAATCAAATCTAAAGTAAATTGCATAATTAAATTACATAGTAAGGAATAAGAGATGTAAAAATTAATGTTTTGAGCTTCCGAGTTGTGTTTCACGATCTCTTCTTGTCTCCAATGGCAAAAGTCCTTCAAAGTTATGTTTTTGGGTCTATTTATATGTTTGGAATAAGCCCTAAACGTGTAAGTCACTCCTAGTTACGCCGGAAAAGTGTTTAATACTTGGAAAATCGGATATGGACCCTGGCTTTAAGCTGGCCTCGCCAGGCTAAAGCCTGGTCGAGCTGGCTTTTGCCTGGCTTCTCCTTTTCACCATTTTCACGCGCACTTTCAACGTTTAAGCATCAATTTAGCTCAGCTTCCATCTCTAATTCACCTACACATAAAATAAACTCCATTACGCTCAAACAAAGTGTATTTTTTATCATCAAAGCACTTAAAATGCAAGGCACATAATGCGTTAAATCATGAATTATAGCCACACATCAGGGCTCCATACCAAACATGCATGCAAGTCTAAAAACATCATACGGTCTTGCTCGTGCGATCAAATCATCAAAATAACATCAAAAACTACGAATTTAACCTCAAAACTCATGATTTCCTCAAGAACACTTCAATTTCACTATTTCTCATTCGGACGTCTGAATCACGTCAAATCAACTCCGATTCTCACCAAATTTCACAGATAAAACTTAAATATCATAACAAACTTGTAACGGTCTCCGGAACTAAAATACGGGCCCGATAACAATGAGTTCAAACATTAATTCATTTTTTTAATTCTGGGCATACGCCCAAGTCCCATATTTTATTGCGGACTTTCGGTACCATCAGAACACAGATTCGGGTCCGTTTACTCAAAATATTAACCAAAGTCAACTAAAACTAAATTTTAAATCCCAAAATTATTATTTCTCATAATTTCACATAAATGCTTTCTGGTTTCACACCCGGGCTGCGCATGCAAATCGAGGTAACTAAGATTTATCTTTTTAAAGGCTAATGAGCTTGGAATGGAGTCTTGATTCATAAGATGACCCCTTTGGGTCATCACAGAAGATTTTGCCGTGCTATTGTTACTAATGATTATGCACATACAACGTGACAAGGCGGGCTATATATGTGTATTGCGCATGTGGCGATACAAGGTGGGAACATTACTATGCACGTGTGGCAAGACAAGGCAGGCATTTACTTTATTATTACGCACGTGCCAAGACAAGGTGGGCTATGTCAGGGATCAAATTTTTATGACATGTGATGTCCTAGGGGCATTGTTGTTGATGATATTTTTGTAGTGGCATGCCTACTCTGTGTGAGTTATACCGTGTATATTTCATGGTGATCGTTTCTTATGTGTCATTCATTGTTTCTACTCTTACTAGTTGGCCTGAACTGTGATAGAACACTTGCACAAGCATACACATAGTTAATCACCCCTAACGGTTTAAAATGATGGATCCTGCTGTTATTGATAATTCGTACACACCCTCGTCTACTTGCCTTCTATGTGAGAATGGTTCTATTGGCACGTGAGTCGTTCGTGCAGCTACCAGTTGTAATGAGGGCGCAAGATGCCGAGTGCTTAGGGTTCATGAATTGGGACCCTTGACTTGTGAATATTTTGAGGTTTGGTACCTCGTGGAGATTATTGGATAAATCTGGTGTGAAAGCGGTTATTCTTGTCAAGTTGCTACTTGTCATTTCTTCATAAACTGTATTTAGCTTACTCTACTGTGTTATTACTTGTTGTGTTCCGCTGTTAAATTGTTGCTTCTATTTCTTATTGCAAGCATTGCACTACTATTGTCATTATGCGTAGTTTTGTAGAGATACCGTACTCTGTTAGTTCTCCACTTATACCTATCCAGGTTATCTATTCCAATAGATGTCTTGATTGTCCCTCGTCACTATTCCACTGAGGTTAGTCTCGATACTTACTGGGTACCGCTGTGGTGTACTCATACTATGCTTCTGCATAATTTTTGTGTAGATCCAGGTATTTCAGAGTCAGTCGATCGTTAGCTAGAGGTATGGATCTTGCGGTGGAGGCTCAAGGTAAACCTGTTGCTGCGTTTGCAAGCTTCGAAGTCACCTTCATATTTTGTATTTACACTATTTTATCTCTATTTCGAAAGAGTTGTATTTGTAGGCTTTTAGTAAACTCAGTAGAGATTATGACTTGTATTAAGGGATTTGGGATTGTAAGTCTTGTATAGAAAGTTCTACTTCACATTTGTCAGTCGTTATTTAATATTGTTATCATTTCAATAAATGTTAGGCTTACCTAGCCCCTAAGACTAGGTGCCATCACCCCATCCTACGGAGGGAGATTTGGATCGTGGCAAATACATGGTTTATATATGGATTAAACATGGAAATTTGTAGAAATTTAAAATTTTGTTGGAAAACCTAGAATTTGGTAATTTTGAAATTTGACCACGAAATTGGATATGGAATGGGGAATAAATTATATATTTTAGTCCTTAGTGTTATGGATTAAGTTTATCTTCGAAAATTTTCGGAATTCGGGCACGTGGGCCTGAGGGTTGACTTTATTAACTTTTCTAGCGGTGTTGGGAATTGTTATGAATTGATTTATTATAAGTTCTAGAGTATATTTTTGTTGGTTTGCAAATTGTTTGACTAGTTTTGGAGCGACGGGCATCAGTTTGAGGTGTTAGAGTGGCGTTGGAGCCGGTTATGAAACTTCGGAGCGAAGTAAGTCTCCTGTCTAATCTTGTGAGAGGGAAACTATCCCTAGGTGATGTAATTGTTCTGTGCTACTCATTGTCGTGCTACGTACATATGAGGTGACAAAAGTCCGTACGTAGCTAAAGCATGATTATGTCCGGATAGACTTAGAACTTTATCATGTAATATTTGAATTATTTGAACTCATTCTGCTGGCTTAATTAATTGAATTTACAATTGAAATTGATTTAGAATTAGATACATACATTAGGCTGAGCCTTGTCACCTTGAGTTGTTGGCAAGTTATTTGAGAAACGGTAAAGGTTAAATTCACTTTGTACTCATGTACTGTATTGTAAGCACGTGTCTCGTAATTTGATGATTTTCTTCCTTTCTTGTGGAGCGGGCCGAACGCCTCGGCAGTATAATAGATGCATTTATGGTTCGTGTCGCTCGACCCTCGGCAGTGTACAAATTATTCTAGATCGGGTCGAACGGCCTTGGCATAATCATGCGTTATATTGTTGGCAGACCGAATATTCATGAGATTATCTTACTGATGTCCGGCATTTTGCATGGTACTCCTTATTCACTTGATATTGACACTTGAATTTTCTGAGTTGTTGAGATAGAAACACGAAACTGAGATATTTATATCTTTAAAAGGAATTATTAGAAGATTATGTGGTTTACGGTTTTACCCCATTATTATGGTTGTGCTTTACATATGCTTATGATTTACCATATTGTTTTATTGGACCTCTAGTAAGTATCGATGTCGACCCCTCATCACTACTTCTCCGAGTTAGGCAGATACTTACTGGGTATATGTTGATTTACGTACTCATGCTGCACTTTTGCACTAAATGTGCAGGGTCTGACAGGTCTATAGTATCTGATTGGGTACGGAGGCCCAAAAGGCTGATGTATTTAGCTCTTTCACCGAATACTTTGTAATTATAGTGTTTTCGAAAAGAAAAAAATATATTGAGAAACTACCAGCTATGTCCATTTATAAGTAGCTTATTACAAAAATTGGACAATTAGCCAAATATTACTAATATTAGCCAAAATATTATTAGTATTAGCCAATTAGCTATTTGCAGCCAAAAAGGTCAATTTTTTGCTTTCTTTTGAGTGGGTGTTATTATAATAGATTGAGTACATCTTAAGGAGCTTGAATCTCAGTTTTGGGATGATTTGGTGGAGTTTCGAGGTGGTTTGAATTGAAAATTCAAAGTAGAAGATGAACATGAAAAAAATGATATGTATATCATTCTGTGTATCATTTGTGTATCACATATGTATCACATTTGTATCAAATGTGTATCACATGTATATCCATGTATACCTATATGTGTGATACATGCATGATACATGTGTGGCAGAAGATTTTTTGAACTCGATTTTAACTACAAATTTTGATATGAAATCAGCCCAAATAAACTCCAATCTTCCTCAAGTTTTTATATTGACTCATTTATATGTTTTCAGTGAATTTCAACCATACCAATTGAGAAAATAATTTTTTGCTTAGATTTTTGGAATCTTATATATATATATTGTATTTCATCACCTTATTTTCTACCTTATCCATGTAATTTTATTTCGGTCTTACATCTAATGTTGTTGATCACGCTTAAAAATATGAAAGAAGATCTTTGCGCGTAATTATTGGAGATAAAGAACCCTATTTTATTTGAATTTTTAATTTTTATATGTGCTTGGCTAGTTTTGGTAAGTCTATGAATAATGACTAGAGGTTGGTAAGTTGAAACTTATTTGAGATATTTCTGTAAGATTCCCAATATTGTGGTCAATTTTGAATACAAAACAAAGAAAGGAAGGAGGGCTTGCCGAATTGGACCAGTTTCAACGGCCCAATTTCTATCCCCGACCCGGTCCAAAACCTTTAACATGTGAGACCATTAAATGTCGTAGTATCACCCAAATACTACGTCGTTTTTCCCTTCCCAATTCCCTTAAGAGACAAAACCCCTCCCCATTTCTGATAACTAGGGGTGTTCATGGTTCAGTTTGGATCGGTTTTTTCCTAAATAGAAACCAAATCAAATAAGTCGGTTCTTCAAATATTGGAACCAAACCAAACTAATTAAGTAGGTTGTTTATCGATTTGGCTTTTGTCGGTTTTTCGATTATTTATCGATTTTTTTCTTAAATATGAGACATAGACTACCACACATATTTCGAAGACTACATTTTCAACATAACACTATCAAACCAATTACTCTTTGAGAGATCTATCATTTACCAAGATATTTTGATGATAATTAAATTAAATAGTGATGAATAATTTAAATACTCAATTAAAAATTGATTATTTTTAACATGAAATAAATTCTTGTACTTAATAAAAGATAACTATCAATCAAACTAGAATGCAAAGGCAAAGAAATAGACTATTATAATAGTAATAAACTAGATTAAAAATACTAACTACTAATATGTACCATAAAAGTTTANTATATATATATATGCGTGTGTGTGTGTGTGTGTGTGTAATAATAAATTTAAATAGCTACTTCTATAATCGGTCTGGTTCGGGTATTTTCGGTTATTTTTGGCTGAAACCAAAACCAAACCAAATTTGATCGATTTTTAAAATTAAAAACCTAAAAAGTATCGGTCTTTTTAGTCGGTTTGGTTCGATTTTTCGGGTACGTAGCACCAATTATGCTACGTATACACGAGACCAAAACCAAAATGGGTGCTACATATGCACGAGGTGACGAGAGTCCGTGCGTAACTACTAATTATGCTTAAGTCCGGATAGCTTAGGACCTAAATCATGAAATATTTGTAAAGTTTGCACCTTACTTGTTAATTAAAGTACCTAAATTATAATGAAACTTGGTAAAGAAATTGTAGAGGCCGAATTTCACTTACTTAAATTTTAGCGGATTATTTAACCGTTAACAAAAACTGTGTTTCTTTGTGTATTAGCCTTATAATAGCTTTTAAAAATCGGATATTCATAATGATAACGGATCCCTCCTTTTGAGAAACCCTAGCCGTCCCCCTAATTCCCATTTTTGCTAAAAAAAACGGCCCCCCCCGCCCTTTATACAAAACCTAGCCGCCATTTCTCCACATTTTTAAACACACACACATCTGAAGAAAAGACATCAGAAAACAAATTCGAAATTCATAAGAAAAAAGAAATAATTGAAACAAAAGCTTCAACATGGATTAAGAGGATTTTCGGTTTAGCTGGGTTGAGGATTGCTCCGTTTCGGCTGCTGCTTCTGAATCAGCTCTATCGTGAACTTTATTTGGCTATTGACATTTGTTAGATTGGTTCCTGTGCGTTAGGTATGTACTGAAATTCCACTTCTTTTTTTTGTTTTCCAGATCTGTTCTAATATAAAAACGTGTTTGTCCTCGGATGTATCTGCTATTTGTATGGATTTATTGACTTCAATTTTAGTTTAAACTTAAAAAATGACATCTAGTCTACTGTGAAGTCAGGCTCTTCTCTGAAGTATTTTTTTTTTAATTATTATATTGTTTGGATTTATTGACTTGACTTAGTTTTAGCATAAGAAATAAACTGCTCGTGAAATCAATACGACTTATTTACAGATTGGGTCTGACATTTGAATATAAACAGTTTGTTCCATTTGAGCTTCAATATCTTTTAGCATCACATTTTCGAAAGAGAAGGTGTAATTGAATGAGATTAAAATCAATACATCATTGGTAGATGTGGAGAAGTAGAGTGAAAGAACACGAGTCGAGATCGGGTAGTTAGTGTAAAGTGATGTAAAGCGGTCATATTGTTGTAGTTGATTATAGAATAAGCTATGTAAATTCAGTTCTAGTTTAGTCTTGTATTCCTTTGTTTCAAGTTCATTGTGGCTGTATTTGAAAGTTAATGCATGATGCATGTTCAATGCTTTAAACGAATGTGAGCAGATTAGTCGAATTGAATGTACTTTAATTCTACAACTGTTAATAATAGCTGAATCCTACATGGATCATTTCTCTTTTCCATAATCTTTGCTACTTTTTACAATTATCTCAAACCTTAGGAAAATAACAATTATGAACATTTGTAACTTGCTTTAGGCGTAATTGATAATAGATCGTGATTATGGGTACGTTTCCCGTGGCATAGTCACGATATATAAATTCCAACATTCAACCATAACTTCAAATAATAATAATAAACATGTTGTAAATTGCGGGTGCGTTTCACGTGGCGCGGTTTGCAATGTGTACCAAAACGAAAAGTGTACGACATCGTAACTTGTTCAAATAATAGTTCCATACATACTAAAAGAGTTTAAATATTTAATTAAAAGCAGTTAAAAGTAAAAATGCACAATATGTTTTAAACATGTAATCAATCAGATAATTAGGTCAATTATTAATAGTTGAGTGACCGTGCTAAAACCACGGAGCTCGGGAGTGCCTCACACCTTCTCCTGGGTTAACATGATTCCTTATCCGGTCTTATGTGTTCACGGACCAAAATAGAGTCAATTTCCTCGATTTGGGACTTTAAAATAAACCGGTGACTTAGACATCATAATAATTATTCCAAATAGCGACTCTGATTAAATAAATAATCCTATTTCGAATAATGTCACTTTCAATAAAAAAACTCCCTATTCTCAGGAAAAAAGGAGGTGTCACAATCGTGTGTGCTCTTCCGGACGAGCGTTCCTTAACCTTTTGCTATTGGAAGTTTACTTGAGTGGTAAAATCAAACATGACCCATAACACCTTTGTTTAACCACCAGCTGCACAATGACCTCAAAATTAGAACAAATGACTTTGAAACATCGTATCTTGCTTTAGGCGTGATTAATAATAAATTATCGTGATTATGGGTACGATTCCCGTGGCATAGTCATGATATATAAACTCCAATTTGAGTGTGCGTTTCGCGCGACTTGACCATAACTTCAAATAATAATAAAATACACATGTTCTAAATTGCGGGTGTGTTTTACGTGGCGTAATTTGCAATGTGTACAAAACGAGTGTGCGACATCGCGACTTGTTCAAATAAATTCCATAAATGTCAAATTGAAAGCGGTATAGAAGCGGTAACGCATAAAAGGTTTTAAACATGTAATAATTTGAATAATTAAGCCAAATATTAATTGTTAAGCGACCGTGCTAAAATCACGTAACTCGGGAGTGCCTTACACCTTCTTTCGGGTTAATAAAATTCCTTACCCGGTCTTCTGTGTTCGCGGACCATAAAATAGAATCAATTTCCCCGATTTGGAATTTTAAAATTAACCGGTAACTTGGGACACCATAATAAATATTCCAAGTGGCCACTCGGATTAAATAAATAATCCTATTTCGAATAATGTCACTTTAATTGAAAAACCTCCTTATCTCTCGGGAAAAATGAGGCATGACACTCATTGTAAGCACGAAATACTTGTATGCAAAAAAGACTAAACTTACTCTTGTTTTATTAATATTCTTTCTGCTCTATACGTTGTTCTTGTTTCTGCTTCCGGAGAAGCTTACCTCACAATCAGACTTGTATTCTTTTCAAGTTTTCTTAATTAATCTATTTATGTTCTTAGTTATTTTACATTTTTGGATCAATTTCATTATAAACCACATTACAAATTCAACTGTAATGTTTTACGGGTAAATAATTTTATCATTGAGCAATATTTGGATTGCAAAACGTGAACTTAAAAATCCATTATACTCTAAATGAGCTCGAATTGTAAAAAAAAAAAAAAAATCGAGGTGCTACAGTAAGAAAAATAATCATGGTATATAATTTTTGTAACTTTATCCAATGTTTGGTTTATATTTTTAATCATGTATAACTAATTCACCAATTGATATATTATCTTATACCACCAACATGGAATAACCAATCCATATATAATTTATAAATGGATAAAAAATAAAAAGGATAAAATTATCCTTATCTTTTTATTAGAAGCTAATGAAAGTCAAGTATCCAGCGGAATAATTGTAAATTCATTGATTTTTAATTTTAAAAAATAAATAAATAATTTTTCATAATAGTTTATATTTGATTTTAATGCAACGAACCGAACTCCTAATAAATAATATCTATATATATTACTAATTCATGTATTACTAGTTCATATTACAACTTCTTTAGTACCACACGACCCCTTAAAAGTTACACTAATAAGTTTGGTTGAGTGAGGAAATGACTGTATAACAAAGTAAAGATTGGTTCGCTACTCGCCCTTAGGTCTACTCTGAGTCACTCCACTCTCCACCATTTTCTGCCCCTCCTTACGCAACTGCATAGTGTCTTTGGTACGCCATCCTTGCTTTCCCCCCTTTTCTGTTTCTTCTCCTATGATTCTTTCGCTTGGTTTATTCTCCCATTGTCGAAAGTTTTGTTTTTCTTTCTGAATGTTGCTTCTTCTATTTTGTGGGCTTCAGAAGTCAATTATATATATGTGTGTGTGTGTATTTGCTGAAATTTTCAAACTCTATGCTGAAATTGATTTGCTTTAGCCCTATATTGCCATTGCTTTCAATGTACCTTTCAGCCTCTCTGTTTCTCCTCCACTCTATTATTCTTTTGCTCTCATTATTATTACCTTGTTTCTATAATTTTTAGTTTACTGTCCCATTATTCCGAAAATTTTATCTTTCTTGCCGAAAGTTGTGCTTTTCTTTTTCTTTCCTTTTTTGTTGCTGCAGAAGTCAAGTATATATGTGTATTTGCTGAAATTGATACAAGCTGAGATCAAGGCTGTTGTACTGCTCATTCAATTGCAATTGATTCTCAAATACTTGTATCAATTTCAGCAAATACACATATATACTTGACATCATCGGAACCTGAAAGATGAATAGCTGCAGGAATCATCGGAACATAAGAATAAATATAAATTCGTGTGGTTGGTTTGAGGATTTTGCATTACTTCCTCTTTCCCATTTTGTTTATTAATGATAATTTCTGCATGTCTTGCTTGTTTTATTTTAATTTTTTAAGTTCAAAAGGAGTGTTCTCACTGAATAGAAGGATACTAGGGTCATGCATTTTCTTTGAATTTATGATTTTCTTGCAGTCAGATGGTTGGATAATCACTGGTTGGTAAGATTGATTGCAAAGACATCTGATTTCTACAGAATGGCTGCTGTCAATGGCTCAAGTGACTTGTCTTCAGAGATGGAGGTGGATGCATTTAGACGCCTCTTCCCTTTGCGCTATCATGAATATCATCTTCTTAAATCTGTCCGACCTGATGCCCGAAAGCTTGGAAGTGCTAGAGATACAACACTTGCACTTGGTTTGACTCATCATCATTACAACTTACATTTCAACTGATCAGTTGTAATTATATTATCCTTTTTCAGGAGTTGTCCAAACTTAAATCTGTAGTTTCACTGCAGGGGCCGTTTCCTCTGCTGATGGATCAGCACTAGCAAAGATTGGCTCCACTGTAAGTGTATCTTTTGTATCTATGGCTTCTTAGTCGCTCAATAGGAGCTTCCATTTTTTCACTCAAAATGCTTCTAAGTTGATTGGTTATCTTGCAATCGCAGACAATGCTGGCTGCCATCAAAATGGAAGTCATGACACCGACAGTGGAATGTCCAGATGAGGGATCCATAGGTAAAAAAAAACTTCCATTTCTCAGCTCTTATTATTTTATTACCCATATATTTTCTTGTTATAGATATGATTTATATTGTGAATACAGCTATCGAATTTCACATGCCTCCCATTTGTTCTCCCCTGGTTCGACCTGGTAGGCCTGCAGAGGCAGCAGAAGTAATTTCGAAGCAGCTGTCAGACACTATCTTCAGGTATATAATAATAGCTTGCAGATGCCCAAAATGTGGAGTCTAATGTTCGTCATCATCTAATTCTTGTGTTAGGTTTCTTGTATTGACCATGCCATATGGTAGTTACTGCTTTGTTTTTACAATTCTCCGAACCTCTTTTAATCTAATAGAACAACATAGGTTATATTTTAAGGTCCAACTAAACCATTAATGATCTCGCAGCAAACATAACAAACTAAATGGGAAAAATACTCCCGCTTCAGGCATCTTGTCCGTGTTTCTACTTATTGATAAATAAATAGTAGCTATTGTTACCTGAAGAAGTTTCTGAAAAACTTTACGTCACAAGAGTGAAGGTTTCTTATTTCTGGCAACTATTATGGTATTCCCAGATAACCAGAAGCAGTCTCTGGAGAACTTTACATTACAATAGGGGAATTCTTCTTATGATTCCTCCTATGAGAATTTTGGAACATAATCACCGTTCGATCAACCATGCCAATCCCACACTAGTTGGTGGTCGGCCGTATGAATGATCTGAATCCATTCGCTCAGTTTGGAACTTAATCATAACAGTCAATACTTCTCTGATGAAAATCTTTATACCAAGAAGTATCTCTGATTGTTGAGGAAGTCTCTAAATTTTCTATTGCTTTGATTGTTAGCTTCATATTGTAGCTCAGCTCTTGCTCTTGTTGTATCTTTTAAATATTTGTTTTTCTTCACTTTCCGATAAGTATTCCTGTACAATTTCCTTAATAAGCAATTCGAATGTTTGTAGTTCTGGCATGATTGACTTAAAAGAGTTGTGCTTGGTTGGAGGAAAAGCTGCATGGATGGCCTACCTGGTAACAAATCTGAAAAACTTTCTTGTGTTCTTGCATTTTTCTCAGGGTCTGTAGGAAAAGTTTGTCCCGTAATTGTAAGTTAATTGAAGAGTAACTCCATAGTGATGTCTCTCAGCATGTAGATTTGGACTATACGGTTGTTAGTTATTCATCTTTGGTCTTCAACTCTTCCCCACCTTAATTTCTTCACTTAATGTTAATAAGTATGCTTTTAGATTGCCAAGTTGTTGATATTTATTCCTAGGGCATAATATTTGCAGGACATATACTGTTTGGATGCAGATGGTGCCCTGTTTGATGCTGCATTACTATCTGCAGTTGCTGCGTTTTCGCATTGTAAGTTTGCTCTCACTTGGATTTATTAAAAAGTATTTATATATGTAATAAACCTTGAGGAAGGCCAGTCTTGAAGAGAATAAGAAGAAAGAGGACAAACCGTTCTTAGTTTTAGTAATATATCAAAAGAGCAATCTTTTCCGCTGAGTTTCGGTTTGTTAGAGGAATATCATGCAATAAATTTAGGGAACCATTCTTGAGAATAGATGAAGGGGATGGAGAAGAATGCACGCGTTAGGTGAATTTCATGGAATGGTTCACGATGTTTGAAATAGTTGATCAATTATAATGCTCGGGACCATAGTGCTTCCATTTCCCTTATGCCTGAAGGAATTAAGCTCCAACATAGAAGAACACAAACTTTTCACTCCAAACAAGTTTTGAAGCACCTAATTAAGCTACCATCCTTCTTCAATTTTGATGACCCAGAGATCTCTGTTGTGTAAATTGTCTCTCCAAAATATTCTTCCTTTCCTTTGTAGAAGATAGCATAACTTTGGACACTCAATTCTATTCACTATCCCTTGAGGGAAGACAATACAAATAGTATGGGGTATACTAGAAAGATAAGAATGCATGAGTATAACTGTACTACTTTAAATGTGTTGCAAGGTGTGATGGTGGATTGTCTTGAATCTTGATTGAATCTGGGTGTACTCTGTGTACATTCCAAGTTTTCGGTCCTGAACAAGGGTTGCAGCTTCCGCATTCATGTGATTTATTTAAAAGAGATTTATTGTTGCAACTGTCCCACGAGGTCAATTGCTCTTTTATTATTGTGGGATAAGTGAACGGTGGGTGTTTTACCTCTTAAGTGTTCAATATTGTCTGGGTTATTTACTAAGTTTCTCAAACTCTTCACTTTTGGTGCCGTACCAGTGTCGGCAAGACGTGGGTGGTGGGTGGTGGGTGTGGGATCTGTATCGGATTTGGTCAACCGATTTTGGGTGACGGAGAAATTCGGGGAATACTCTAATTTTTGAAATCAAAACAAAAGCTAGTGTTAATTTGAAGAAAATGGCTTGTATATAGACATTTCTATGTTATCTCCTTCTTGGATTATATTTAGACATTTTTGTAACTCTAGTTTTATATATTTGAATTAATTTTAGTCGAATCCCCACACCCGTATCCGTACCTGGATCCATACCCCCGAATCTTAATATTTTGATCATGTAGGATCGGACCTCTAGATCAATACCTGTATCAGGCACCCGCACTCGAGTACGAGCAACTTAGGTTATTTTTAGTTGTACGTGATTAATTTGGAAAAGTTGATTGCTAAATGATCATGGAATTTTACATAGAAATTGGATTTCTTGCAGTGAACATTCCAGTAGTGTCTTTGAATGATGATGGGCGAATAGTTCTTTTGTCTGAGGACAATGCCAGAGGGAAATTGGAGAAGGAGCCTGTCAATAAAGAGAAAAGAAAGCTGAAATTGAACTCTCCACCATTCTCCTTAACATGCATACTTCACAAGAACTACATCTTAGCAGATCCTACAGCAGAGGAAGAATCTATAATGGAAACAGTTGTAACTGTGGTATTGGATTCATCTTACCAGCTTGTTTCACTTTATAAGCCAGGTGGACCAGTTCTTGGCCATACATCAGTTATCCAGGTTAGCTTGCGTCTTAATCTTAATGCTAACCTAAACCCTTGAACAAAAAGAAAAGTTCCATTGCTTATTAACGAAGCTTACATACCTGATCTACATTAATTTAGCAATGGATTTTGGAGACACTTTTTTACTTGCATTCCGTTGTTGCTTATTGATCTGCATGATCTGAAATGGTTCCTTAGATATTCCTGTAAATATTAGTCCAAAGATTCTATCTTGACCACTTTTTACAAGAAATGTTCATTATGTCTTCAGGATTGTGTTGCGTTGGCAAGACGTAGAGTGAAAGAGCTTCAGAATGTATTGAATGAAGCTATTTCTGATATGGAGGTAGACTGAGGGAGGATTCCCTTGCACCATAGCATTCAATAGGTAACTGGTTTTGACTATAGGATTGCCTGCTTGTACTCAAATATTATCTAATACAGGTCACTTGAACTTATCGAAAAAAGCATTAGGAAAGGTAACTAGCTCTGGTAGCCCTGGCTGCAAGTTCAATTTTGATTAGCCATTTTTCAATGGGGAATGCATATTAGTTATTTATTAGTTTTCTTAGTTGTTTCATTTATATCATTTCGTCTCAAGCTCGATTTACAGCTATTCCATTTCCCTGCTCAAGTGATAATTCAGTCACCAGGTTTATGATGGCAACCATTTGGATCCAATGGTAAGAATTAGGCTTTGGGTAAGTTATGAAGTTAAAGCTTTAACTACAAGTGCTGTTGCGGAGTAAAATTAGTTGTCATAGCGCATGTCTGCTGCTTCGATCTGTAAAGATTGGTTTGGGCAAAATTTCTGTTCTTCCCCCTCCCCCCGACTCCTTTTTTATTTCTGAATATCTGCTTGCGAAGTTTGATGAAATTGCAGCCTGTGTTGTGGGTTAACAATCTCAACTATAACTCATTTTACAGTTATATTGTGAAAATAAAGAAAGAATTATTGTCAGTTATAATAATTTCAGTTGACTGTGATACAGGATTGGCAAGAAAAAGAAAAGAAATATTACAAAGTGACAACTTCCTAGTCATTTCAGATTTTCATTTTACACTGCATTAAATTTTGATTTGTTAATGGTGTAAATAATTGACCAATTTCAACATGTTATCGCCACATGCTTAATGTAAATATTTGCCAGTTAAATTTTAAGCAATTCCCCATAAGCATATTGGTCTCTGTTGTATTCTTTCTTTTCTGTTGTTGTCATCTTGTTTGTGTTGATTTAACTGGACCCATTAATATTCACATGAAAAAAATATCAATTCCTTTTCACTGAGAGACAAACTGAGAACTCGGAATCTTTACTCTTCATGTAATATTTTCTAGTGGTCTAGAAATAATGCCTTTCTTTATTTCTTTCTTGCACTTTGCATATCGAGTTGGAAAAAAGAAGAGCTGTTTGGGAGGCTCAAAATATTTTACCCCCTCCAATTATCTATGCGAAAAGAGTTAAAATGGTGTGGTTAACATTGTAGAAGCAGGTAACTTTTGAACATAGTTAGAATGTGTAGATTAAACATGAACTAGAGCCGGGGGCGGATTTATAGGGACATATAAGGGTACGTAAACCCATGGTCTCTCGTCAAATTATGTATTTCATGTACATATTTTTTAAAATTAGTGATATTATCTGCTGACACCTATGCTCCAAAAAGACTATATGGTGCACTTGGTTTAATGCTGAGTTAATTACCTAGAGGAGTAGGGATCAAATCCCACTTACTACTTTTTTTTCTCATTTCATTATTGGTGCACCCATGTTATAAAATTTTTAGATCCGCTTCTGACTAGCGCTTGATCACCATTTTCACATGTGTAAGTAGTTGCACCTATCTGAGAAACCATGGTTATGGACATCTTAAGCAGTAGTTCATTATTCTCTACTACCAAGATTGTTCTTTACGAGAATTTCCATTAACATCAACAGAAACATGTTGTATTTCTCCTTCTAGGTAAGGATCTGGCAATTATGTAATGTCACTTGCTATATAGCCTTATTCATTTGACAAATGCTTTAGGGCAAACAGTACCAAACCTTGAACTTTTATCAATGCCCAGAAACACTACTACTACTAGTATTATTATTATTAATTATTATTATTATTATTATTGTTGTAATTATAATATAATAATAATTATTATTATTATTACTATTATTATTATTATTATTATTATTATTATTACTATTATTATTATTATTATTATTATTATTATTATTATTATTATTATTATTACTATTACTATTATTATTCTTACTATTATTATTATTATTATTATTACTATTACTATTATTATTATTACTATTACTATTACTATTATTACTATTACTATTACTATTATTATTATTATTATTATTATTATTATTACTATTATTATTATTATTATTACTATTATTACTATTATTATTATTATTATTATTATTATTATTATTATTATTATTATTATTATTATTACATTTGATATCAATTGGTTTATTACTTAGTCCTGAAAACTTTTTATCAAGAAGTTCTTTTACAGGTCAACTACGTGGCTGGTGGGATAATTATTTGACCACCGAACAGAAAGCTTCTGTCATTAATGCTATAACAACCGACGAAGGTATTGATAACCTAGGCATGACTCTTGTTAAAAATAGAGAAGATGCGGTGTATATCCTAGTTCTTACAATTTTAGAACATTTTAATGGCAGATTTACGGGTCAATAT
>ML405458.1:0-21928 GCA_005239525.1 Nicotiana knightiana | reverse complement strand
CAACTACATGGACTTTAAATTCGGTTATATCCCCAAGCCAAGTCACAGATGAAGCCACTAATAGTGAATATTCTCATATTACTCAGAATCCTGATGGTAGGATATGTATCCAATTTCTTGATAAATCTCCTGTTTATAATAGGCGATCATTTTCAGGTTATAGATCTCTACCTGAAATACAACATATTTCCCCTATTACTCCTGATATTCCTATTTATGGTCCAGCAAGAAATATGCCTTTATCTTTGCATACTCTAAGTGATACTTTGAGTGAAAGAATGGTTGAACGGGTAAAAATTGACCCTAAGACAAATATTGTTCAAGCGACTGATAAGTTGTCTGATATGGAACCTACTCCATCTGATATGAATTTTGACGTTAATGAAACGTCCAACCCAAATGATGTGTAAATTATGTTGAGTCATCAAATTGATTTTAGTCCAGGTTCCCTGGCAAGAAAACACATTCAAAAGGAATTTCAAAATGAAAAATGGAACAAGTTTAAAACTTATTTTTTTGAAGCTTATAGCCAAAATGATTTAAATAATATTTCACAAGAATTCTATGAAAAACTTGTGCTTTACATAATAAAATTATTTATTTTGTTCCATGGTTTATAACCACTTATTTACCTTTATATATTAAGGTTATAGAAAGGACTTTTAAGGAGAGTAATTGAACTATAACTAATGCCATTTATCCTCCTCAAGCACCTTTTGTATTACCTAATAGTACTGGGTTAACTTTTTCTGCTTTTCAAAAGTTTATTCAAAGTGATGTTGCCCAGATTACCATTAATGAAATAAATAATTTAATTGCTCAAAATAATTATTTGAATCTGTATGTTAAGGTGTTAGGAGAGCATATTAGTTCTCTTGATACAAAATTAGATGAATTAATTATTTTAGTAAAGAGTTTTCATAAAACCTCTCAAAAGGACATTGGNTTTAATTGCTCAAAATAATTATTTGAGTTTGTATGTTAAGGTGTTAGGAGAGCATATTAGTTCTCTTGATAAAAAATTAGATGAATTAATTATTTTAATAAAGGGTTTTCATAAAACCTCACAAAAGGATATTGCTTCTACTTCTAATAGTAAAACTACTATTAATGTTCCAACGCATATTCAGCGACCTATTGATACTACTGATTTTAAAATAAAATCTTTCAATGATTTAGAAAGTCTTATTGATAAAAAGCTTTCTGGTTTGACCACTAAACCAATTGGTTTATCAAATGATATTTTAGAAATTAATAAAATCGAAAATCAATTTTCTGGAAATAATAATTTGTAAACCTCCGAAGTTAATTCTAGACGGTTTAAATCCAGATATCGCAACCAACAAAGTGTTATTAGTAAAGGTGTCTATGCTACTATCCCTGCTATGATGACGTATTATTACCCTCGTCCAACTCCTCAAGATGTTCTCATAGAAGAAAGAGATTGGAATCAGACTAACACGTCATATAGTGGAAATGAGGTGTATGCATGGAATCTTGATGGCCTAACTGAAAGACAGGTCTCAATTATGGTACATCGTATGTTAATGTATTCTTCTATTTGTAGACATACGAATAATAACTCAGACCATGCTACCTGTAAGATGATTATTGCAGGATTTATAGGACAACTTCGTGGTTGGTGGGATAATTTCATATCCCCTGAGGTTAAACAGACGATTACTAGTGCCTCCAACGAAGAGGTAAAAGTTGAAATGGTCACTGGTGAAAATGGTAACCCAGTAGAACAGGTTGTTAAACAAGTTAAAGAAGATGCAGTTTATACTTTAGTTCTTATCGTTATAGAACATTTCAATGGAAGATTTTCCAATCAAAATGAGACACTTCGCACCCTTCTGAATGGTCTTAAATGTAGACATTTGGGAGAATTTAGGTGGTATAAGGATACTTTCTTAAGTAAAGTAATGGATCTACCAGAAAGTAAAATAAGTTATTGGAAGGCAAAGTTTATAGATGAACTTCCCCCATTATTTGCTGAAAGGGTTAAAAAGACCCTAAGAGGACATCTCTCTGAGATTCCTTATGATAACTACACCTATAGTAAGTTGATAGGTACTTGCACTCAAGAAGGTTTAAGCTTATGCAATGAGTTAAAATTAGCTCAACAGGTGAAAAGAAACCAGAAGTCAGAAAAGTCCCAATTAGGAGATTTCTGTACCCAATTTGGAATGGAAGGACCCTCACAAGATAAAGGGAAGAAGAATTATTTTGATAAGAAGGATTCAAGGAATTCTCATAGAAGACATCGTCGTTCAAAACTGTCAAAAGAAAAGCATAAAACTAAGAAAGCTCACCGCAAGTCTACCAGATTTGCAAGAAATTTCTCTAAGAGAGAATTAAAGGACATCAAATGTTATAAGTGTGGCAAGTATGGACACATTGCTCCAAATTGTAAGATTGAAAATCTTAAGTCTTTAGGACTTGACTAAGACACTCGTGACAAAGTCTATGGTTTGTTATACACTTCGGGATCTGAATCGGATTATTATGGAACATGTTCAGAACACGGTTATGACAGTAGTGGTAATGATAATTCTGATATTGACTCTGTCTCAAAATCTTGTGCTAATTGTGCAGGTGACACTTGTACGTGTGAACAAGATGAATTTTATAAAATTCAATCTCAGTTTGAAGATTTAAAATTTGATATGATAACTTCTGATAATGTGATTGAACTATTAAAAGAAGTTTCTAATGAAAAACTTAGAAACAAAATTTTAGAAATGGCTTCTTCTAAACCTTCTTCTTCTTCAAAATCTTTTGAAAAACCGAAGAAGATTGATATTATAGATTCAAATCCTTATTCTTTAAAAGAAGTTTTTACTCGTCTTGAGAAAAAAAAGCAGTCAAGATATTGAAATTAGACATACTTCTCTTGATGATTTAAAAACTGAAGTTGAAAAACTTAAAAATGAGATTAAATCTCTCAAACAGAATCAAATGATTCATGATCAGAGAATTTCTCAATTAGAGAATGATGAGAATGATGATTCTCCTCCCTCAACACCGCCTACTGATAAAGGAAAATGTATAGTTGATAAATGTAAAGATGATGAGATTCCTATTAGTTCAAAACAAGACAGTTTTTNGCATGATTTTAAAATCACTAGCACTGCAATGATCGATAGTGGAGCAGATGTTAGTTGTATTCAAGAAGGATTAATCCCTTCTAGGTTTTTGAAAAAAATACTCATGTTGTTAAATCAACTTCTAATCATGCATTAGATATAAAGTATAAATTATCTAATACTCATATTTGCCAAGATAAAGTGTGCATTCCTCATTTTTTCTTTTTAGTGAAAAATCAAATGCATCCTCCAATTATACTTGGAACCCCTTTTATAAATGCCATTTATCTCTTTTCAAAAATAGATTCAAATGGCTTCATAGCTAGTTTTAATGGTAATACCATAAAATTTGATTTCATAACTGAATCAGTAACTAGAGACATCAATACTTTGATCCATATGAAACAAAGGATATTGATTCTTTACAAATGGAAATTTACAGTATCAACATTGTTGATACACTCCGTCCTGCTAAAGTACAGGAAAAAATCAAATTGATTTCTGAACAAATGTATATTGATATTTGTGCCGACCACCCAAGTGCTTTTTGGAATCGGAAAAAACATATTGTGACTTTGCTATATGAGGACAGCTTTTGCGAAAATGATATTCCCACTAAGTCACGACCATTTCAAATGAATGCTGAGTTAGTGGAATTTTACAAAAAGAGATTGATAGTCTTTTGCAAAAGGGTTTGATAAAACCTTCAAAGTCATCTTGGTCTTGCACTGCTTTTTATGTCAATAAAGCAGCTGAACAAGAACGTGGTATTCCTAGATTGGTTATTAATTATAAACCTTTAAATAAATTTTTAAAATGGATTAGATATCCTATTCCAAATAAAAAGGATCTTTTATCAAGATTATATGATGCCAATATATTTTCAAAATTTGATTTAAAATCAGGATATTGTCAAATTCAGATTTTTAAAGAGCATACTTATAGAACTGCTTTTAATGTTCCTTTTGGGCAATATATGAGTGAAATGTTATGCCATTTGGTTTAAAAAATGCCCTATCTGAATTTCAAAAAATTATGAATCATGTTTTTAATCCATATTTGGATTTTGTCATTGTTTATATAGATGATATTTTAGTTTACCCCAAAACTCTTGAAACATATATCAGGCATCTTGATATTTTTAAAAGAATTGTTATACAAAATGGTTTAGTTATTTCTAAATCAAAAATGAGTTTATTTCAAACAGATGTCAGGTTCCTTGGACACCAAATCTGTCAAGGAAAAATTACTCCTATTCAAAGGTCTATTGACTTTGCTTCAAAATTTCCTGATGTTATAACAGACGGACTATGCTACAAAGATTTTTGGAAAGTTTGAATTATATTTCTCCATTTTATAAAAATCTTTCTAGAGATTTAGCACCCTTAACTGATAGGTTAAAGAAGGATAAAAAGGGAAATAAATCCCCTTGGAATGATAGTCTCACTGAACTTGTTAAAAACATTAAGCAACAGGTTAAAACCTTGCCTTGCTAAACTCTTGCTAACCCTGCCTGGAAAAAAATTATTGAGACTGATGCTTCTAATATTGGCTATGGAGGAATACTTAAACAAGTTAATCCCCATGATAAGCATGAATATCTTATTCGATATCATTCAGGCAAATAGAGTGAAGCCCAGCGAAAGTATGCGACTGTGGCACATGAAATGTTATGCATTGTTAAATGCGTTTTAAAATTCCAGGATGATCTTTATAATCAGAAATTTCTGATTAAAACGGATGCTCAATCTGTTAAATATATATTTGATAAAGATTTTAAACATGATACTTCAAAATTAATGTTTGCTAGATGGCAAGCCCAACTAGCTCCTTTTGATTTTGAAATCTTGTATAAAAAGAGAATTGATAATTCTCTCCTAAATTTTCTATCTAGAGAATACTTAAATAATTGACTATGTCTTATTTTGCAGTTTTCTTTGATGATAAAAAATTAATTACTATCTTAAAAGCTATTCCTTTAGGAAGAGATATTCAAGAAATGATTCTTGAAAAAATAATTGTTGCTATACAGGAAGAAATGCAAAAATTTCATTTCTCTATACATGATTATGAGGATGATGATAGTCCTTATTATTTAGATCCAGAAGATTATTTTGGATTAATTGAATTAAATGATATGAATAATTATTTTGACCTCCATTAATATAATTTGCTAATTTTGCAGCATGGGAGGGAACGATCTTCTTTGGTCGCAGATACGCGGCAAAGGTGGAAGAAACAGAGGAAGAGGAAGATCAGCCTCTCAATCCTCTCAGAGGTCATCATACGCCTCATCTTTTCCAGTTATACAAATGGGAAACAGAAGTCTGATAAACTCAAAAATTGGCGAAGCATCATCTGCAAGCCAACTATAAATCTGGAAGATATTCCAGCAGATAGTCCATTATATGGGCAGCTTAAAGCATATCTGGAAACAAAAGAGCAAGGTGATACCTACACTTCTTTAATAACATAGGGTGATACCCAAAAATTCTCTGAAGAAGCATCCACCAAAGAAGTTATATTTCTTTTGGAAAACTCTGATATTCAAAGAAATGATGAACTTTGGAAGATATTCCAAAGATATTTGATAAAAGGGTTATATTTCCCAGGCGAGTCTTATAAAACTCGATCATATTATGAAGCTATTCTGATTCATACGGGGAGTGCTGAATTTCAGCATTTCACTTTNTTCTGATTAAAACAGATGCTCAATCTGTTAAATATATGTTTGATAAAGATTTTAAACATGATGCTTCAAAATTAATGTTTGCTAGATGGCAAGCCCAACTAGCTCCTTTTGATTTTGAAATCTTGTATAAAAAGAGAATTGATAATTCTCTCCTAAATTTTCTATCTAGAGAATACTTAAATAATTGACTATGTCTTATTTTGCAGTTTTCTTTGATGATAAAAAAATAATTACTATCTTAAAAGCTATTCCTTTAGGAAGAGATATTCAAGAAATGATTCTTGAAAAAATAATTGTTGCTATACAGGAAGAAATGCAAAAATTTCATTTCTCTATACATGATTATGAGGATGATGATAGTCCTTATTATTTAGATCCAGAAGATTATTTTGGATTAATTGAATTAAATGATATGAATAATTATTTTGACCTCCATTAATATAATTTGCTAATTTTGCAGCATGGGAGGGAACGATCTTCTTTGGTCGCAGATACGCGGCAAAGGTGGAAGAAACAGAGGAAGAGGAAGATCAGCCTCTCAATCCTCTCAGAGGTCATCATACGCCTCATCTTTTCCAGTTATACAAATGGGAAACAGAAGTCTGATAAACTCAAAAATTGGCGAAGCATCATCTGCAAGCCAACTATAAATCTGGAAGATATTCCAGCAGATAGTCCATTATATGGGCAGCTTAAAGCATATCTGGAAACAAAAGAGCAAGGTGATACCTACACTTCTTTAATAACATAGGGTGATACCCAAAAATTCTCTGAAGAAGCATCCACCAAAGAAGTTATATTTCTTTTGGAAAACTCTGATATTCAAAGAAATGATGAACTTTGGAAGATATTCCAAAGATATTTGATAAAAGGGTTATATTTCCCAGGCGAGTCTTATAAAACTCGATCATATTATGAAGCTATTCTGATTCATACGGGGAGTGCTGAATTTCAGCATTTCACTTTAGATCATGAGAAAGAAGTTTATAACTTCTCAAAGATTATTATCAAACAGATTATATCTGCAGAAGAATGGGGAATCTCCACTATGAACGAAAGACAGGTTTGTGTGAACAAAATAAATATGAACCTTACTTATTGGGATTATATCCAAGCTTTTAATAAAGTATTTTATTATAATAATGATAAACATAAGCACACTTGGTTTATAATAATTTGTGCAAAAAAATTTTCATCAACCAATTCCTAACTAGTTTATAAGCTGGTGGAAATTCCATGGCCCTTCAGTAAAAATTTTGCCATCAAAGTATTTAAATTTATACAAAGAATGGGCTAAGGTAGCCCCTTTTCTAAAAGAGTTATATCTCTCAGATCATATTTGTAATCTTGAAAAAATTGATCAAATGTATTTTTTCATTGAGTTTTCAATTCCCTGGATTCATAAATGGCTTCCAGAAGTTGGATTTACTCCTGAGGACCAGATTCCTTGTCTTTATCGGGTCTATTATAATAATTTCTGGGACAAATTAACCAGAAAAGACCCAAAAGCCAAGCAGCCATATGGACAAGAGCTTGTAGATCAAATACAAGCAAAGACTCAAGATTATAAAATCATGCCACAGAGAAAATTGGTAGCTGAAAATTCTGTCAAGCATATTGCAAGAAGAATTTCAATCCAAGAAGGATACAAAGACGAGATGATTAATGAATATCTCGAAGAAGTTAAGAGAAATTTATTACAAAATCTCTCTCAAATTGATAAATCAGACACTTCCATGAAAAGTGGTACCAACAATGATATTGCAGATGCACAGTCTGATGGACAAGAACATATTCTATCTGACAATGAGTTAGAAAAGGTGGAAGATTTTCTACAATCCCTTAAAGGTCGAGAAGACCAGACAAGGATTAAAGCAAAAGGAAAAATTTACGATTCCTTTTTATCTTTTAACTGTTTAAAACAGTAGATACACTATGTAAGGGACCCAGATAAGGGACCCATTATATTCCTTATGTTCCCTGAGTGTGCATATAAAAAGAGCACTCAGTTTTCATTCTAGGGGGAGTCGGGTTTGAGTTCCGTCTTATTTTCCTCTCTCTCTCTCTCTTGTAAACATATTCTAGAGTGACAAATAAAGATTGAAATTTGGCTTGAAGTTCAGCATCTTAGTTAAAGGTAATTTGATTTTCTTGCTTTCATTTTATTTCCCTCCAAAGCTGTTACAGCCGTGACTATGTCCGGCTAAGATATCTCATGTTTATGCTGGATACATAATCTTTGTCAAATATTTTCCATAAAGAATCCAGACTAATCAAAATATGATAGATTTTTATCATAGCTCTTGACTTGGTTCTAAGATGGAGGTACAGTCGAAATATAAACTATTGATATTAGCGAGCGGTGGTGTTGTAAGTCCTGTATGAATTTAAGTTAAAAGGGAAGCCTTATACTACTGTTAGAACCGCTAAAGATCAATATGTATATAATTCTGACATGCCCCTTGCTTAGGTGAAAAATTTCCATACACAAGAGCTAAATAAAAAATTTATTATTATTATTATTATTATTGTTATTATTATTATTATTGTTATTATTGTTATTATTTTTATTGTTATTATTGTTATTGTTATTATTATTATTATTGTTATTATTTTTATTGTTATTATTGTTATTGTTATTATTATTATTATTGTTATTGTTATTATTATTATTGTTATTGTTATTATTCTTCTTATTATTGTTGTTGTTAATATCAGAACTATTTTGCATAACAAACCAAATAAGTTATTAAATCTACATAGATCTCATATATATATTTTTTCGGTTTTTCTAGAAAAAAACATGGTCAAGTTTCCTTTCTTCTTTTCTTTTTGGCGTTATACATCTTATCTTGCTTTTCCAAGTTAATTACTCAAAAAATGTATACAAGTCATATATAGAAGTGAAATATTGTTGTCGATAATCTCAATATGAGTCAACACATTGTGCTACTCTGTTTGGGCTTCTAAAGAAAACGCCTAACTCATATATTGAATTTACTATAAGGATCTGAGGATATAGCTGAGTCGGACAATAATTCATTATTTTCAAAAAATTGCACTTTTCATTTAATAACTTCAATTTTACAACTCAAATATATGTATTTTTTATAAGATTGTACGTGATTTTTAAATTTTGATACTCATTAATATAAGGTACACGTACGAGGCGTTCAGAAACTAGTAAATTGAAATAACAACTGATTTATTCCTTGTAAATGTTTCTTCTTTCCAATAATCCCTTATCCATACAACTTTATAATCTTTACTCAAAGGATCAATTGCAAAACCAAAATGATGAGCATATGACCTATAATAAGGATAAAAAGGTGAACTTGGTATTATTATTTTCTTGATTTCCTTTGTTGCTCGATTCCATATAGCCATTTCATTCACATCAAGATTGTACACAAAAAATAAGACATTTAAAGGGCCAATTTTTGGCTTTAAAGATGTGGATTTATGTATATAAATATATTGGAATAAAGGGTATTCATTATTTGAGAAAGATAATTGTTTTTTGTCTAAGAAATAGAGATGAATAAAAGTAATTGGATTAGTATGTACCAATATTTGCAGATAGATTTGAGTTTCAGTAGAGATTTCACAGGCAATCTTGAGAATATTTCCATAATTATATTTTCTGGAATTTGATCAAAACTTGTAAAAGATCCCTCCATTTTGCTAGCCGCTTGAAAGTAAAGAGGAAATGAACTGCTTAAAGTCTTCTATATATGCTCCAACCCTGACGTTTTAAGAATTTAGCTCCCGTTTGGCTATAAAATTTCTGAATTTTTTTTTTCAGATTTTATTTTTAAATATCTGTTTGTTTATAAAATTTAACCTTTTTTTGGTAGATATTAAAAACAAAATCTTCAAATCCCAAAAACATCTCTAGAGTAGTTTCTAAAGTTTTTGAAGTTTTGTACTCATAAAATTTCAAATTCTTTTCAAGTAAAATGCATGTCCAAACACAACTTCGACTTTCAAAAATTATTTTTCATCTCATTTTCAGAAACTTATTTTTTTCAGGTTCAACCAAATCTATGTCCAAACGCTAGCTTGGTCACCCTAGATGTTTACATCATTAATCGGATAAATACATAACATGTGTCATTTACATACTCTCTTATAATTTAATTAGGGACGTATCTAATATTTCGGCACCTCCTAAACATCCCATTAGTTGGGGAGAATCTTTAGTTTTCCTTAAGTTCAGGGGTCCCGCCTGAAAAATAGGGCCAGTTTTTTATTTTCCTTAAGATGTTAGTTGTAATTTCCTTAAGTTTTAATCTCTAGTTTTTCTTGAGTGCAGGAGTCCCTCCTGGAGAATAGAGTTAATTTTAGTTTCCTCCAGTTGTTAGTCTTTAGTTTCATTAAGTTCAGGAGTCCCGCCTGGAGAATAGGGTCAGTTTTAGTTTCCTCTAGTTGTTAGTCTTTAGTTTCCTTAAGTTCAGGAGTCCCGCCTAGAGAATAGGGTAGTTTTAGTTTCCTCCAGTTGTTAGTCTTTAGTTTTCTTAAGTTCAGGGGGCCCGCCTGGAGAATAGGGTCAGTTGTAGTTTCCTTAAGTTTTAATCTCTAGTTTTTCTTGAGTTCAGGGGTCCGCCTGGAGAATAGGGTCAGTTTTTAGTTAGTTAGACTCAGTTTTTAGTATAATTAGAACGAAGCATGATAGTGACAGAAGAGGACACCGTCAGCAACAATGCCACGAGCTAATCACCAAGTTTTCAAACTAACAAGATTTCATTTGTTTGAGACAGAGGCAAGAAATTTGTTCGATCTGCAGGGTTCCTCCATAAGGAAAGCATGGTTCAGGGGCAAAGAATTTTCTTCTTTCAGCGGAGATCTTCCAGAAAAAGAGCAGGGCTCAGGTAAGTTCATCTTAGTTTTCATGACTCTCCTGAAAAATGGGATTTTAATTTCAAAATTTCAAAGATTTAGGCTTTAAATTCTCAAGACCCTCCTGGATAATGGGATTTTAATTTCAAAATTTCAAAGATTTAGGTTTTAAATTTTCAGGACCCTCCTAGATAAATGGATTTGATTTAAGTTTTCAGGACCCACCTGGAAAATGGGATTCAACTAACACTCACAAATGTTCCAGGTACAAACTGGGGCACCAAATTTTCTTTGTTTTGTCTGTTTTGTTGTGATCGCAGACACCCACCTGGAGAACAGGGTGAATTCAATACCATTTCTAGTTTCGGAAATCAGGCGCCCACCTGGAGAACAAAGGGAATACAATTTTGAGTTGTGGAAATCAGGCGCCCACCTGGAGAACGAAGGGAATACAGTTTCAAGTGGAAATCAGGCGCCCACCTGGAGAACAAAGGGAATACATTTCAAGTTGTGGAAATCAGGCGCCCCCCTAGAGAACAAGGGAATACAGTTAAAGTTTTGGAAATCAGGCGCCCAACTGGAGAACAAGGGAATACATTCAAGTTTTGGGCAATAAGGCTCCCACCTGGAGAACAAGGGAATACAATCCAAGTTTCGGCATTCAGGCGCCCACCTGGAGAACAAGGGAATACAGTTCAAGTTGTGGAAATCAGGCGCCCACCTGGAGAACAAGGGAATACAGTTCAAGTTGTGGAAATCAGACGCCCACCTGGAGAACAAGGGAATACCAGTTAAAGTTTTGGCAATCAGGCACCCACCTGGAGAACAAGGGAATACAGTTCAAGTTTATGGAAATCAGGCACCCACCTGGAGAACAAGGGAATACAATTCAAGTTTTGGTAATCAGGCGCCCACCTGGAGAACAAGGGAATGCAGTCCAAGTCTCGGCAGTCAGGCACCTGCCTGGAAAACAAGGGAATCCATTTCAGAATTCAATTCAGGTTAGAAATAGCAGAAGCTCGCGGCAGGAATGTGAGTCGACAATAAATGACCTACGGAAGTAGAACTCAATTCAGAATAAAAGTAGAAAAACAAAAAAAAGAAGTATCCAAGTGCAGAAGCAGAGAGAAGATGTGAATTGCTCTAGACATGACTGAGTCACAAACTTTGCATGTCCCGTTATGATCCGAAGAGGTGAAAAATAATGAACTAGCACCTGCAACTAGCAAATGTCAAGGTTCAAATCTAATGTCTGCATGAAGATCATTCAAGATTCAAGATCAAGTTTCAGAAGACTTATAGATAGGAATCTTGTAACTAATACCTGACATGCTTAGTTAGTCTTTTTTTATTTTTGATTTTGATGTAATAACAGGCCGCGGACCGTAACCTCGACGAAATGGCACCTTAATCGGCTCTCCACCTCGGAATTCTCCTCTGTCACTCTTCCTACCTATGAACTACACGTGGCCTGATTCCTTTATAGCCAAGGATATGTAGGTAGCTCAGATACCAGGGAATCGGTCACATTCTCCCTTCTTTTAGTTTTGGTCTCTCTAAATAAGGGTCGGGTCAAAAAAATAACTTGTCTAGTCGGTCTTTGTCTGAAAACACTTTGTGTTTCTAGTCAAAGAGGTGCAGCTGTAGACACGTAATTTTTGACCCTTCCCGAGATATTATACTTTTTGGCGTTTAAATATTTTGTTTAGGCCTAATATCTTTTTTTACTTTATTTTATCACAAAATAAAAATTACAAAAAAAATATTTTTTCATCTTTAGTCTAAGGTCAATTAGTATATTTATATTTATAGTATTTTAATTTTACCATGGCTTTAGCCTATTTTTTTCTACTTTTTACTTTATTATAACATTTGAAAATACAAAAATAATTTTTGCTTTTAGTATTTAGTTTTATATTAGTAGTTTATTTTAATTAAGAGTGATTTTTATATTATCTAATCCTCTTAGTCCAAAACTAAAATCCAACAAAAATGGATCCAACCCAATTTTCCAAATTGGGCCAAGCCCAAATCCTTTACACCCTAGTACCTAATCTACACCCTAAGACCTTATATAAAAAAAAACCCACACAGACCTTTGAGCTCTCTGACACCATATACCCATTGATACAACCTAACCAGCAGCACCCCCTAACGCCAACTTCCTCATCTCCTTCAGCCCTACCTCCGAAGACTTCCGTCTCATTTTCAAAAAAAAAAAAAGTAACTGCCGACGAGCAACAAAGGCGGCAGACCTACCTCCTACGTTGCCATCGCCGTTCGCTGGCGACCAGCCACGGCCAAAACGCCCTCCTTCCTCGCTTTCCTCACCCTGTTTCGTCGCTGACAGTCCGGTGACGGATCTGGCCGGAATTCCATTATCGGCGACCTAAAGTCTCCTCATCTTTGTTGCGAATAAGTCCAGATTCTTAAAACTGGTCAGTTCTAGGATTTTCCGATGAGCGCTACTGCTATCATCTGGATTTCTTCATCGGAGAGCCTTCATTTTGCCTAAAAACAATCCCCTCCTCGGAAAAACCAGTAGCAAGAATCACCCTGGAACCTCTCGCATAAACACGCTCAGAGGTTCTCGGAACAGTAAACTTTTACATCGAGGTTGTCGTCGAGAATCTCTCGTTCAAGGTTGCCGTTCAAGTTCCCGGTCAGGCTTGGATCCCTGTTCATGTTCGCTTGAAGTCACTGAAATTGAAGAGAAATCTACTTGAGGTCCATCTCTTTTTTTTTTTTACTATATTGGATTTAATTCATGATTCCAGTAACTTTGTGAATCTATTTTGCTCAGTTTTGGTTGAATGTTGATTTAGTGATGTGATGCTTCATTCTTGTGGAATATTTTAAACTTCTTATTAACAAAGTCCATGTTCATTAGAATATACATTGGTGTAGCGTTGAGTTGGACTTATTTGTGAGAAATTTTGGTCCATTTAATTTCGTCGGTGAGTTTTATTTGTAAGTACTCTATTAAGTTTTATTATCGTGTATTACGTTACATTTATGCGCGATTGATAATTTATCGTGGCCATGGGTACAGTTCTCGTGGCATAGTCATGGTACGTAACTCCAAAATTAGAGTGCATGCTGGCATGACTCGACCATCAAACTGTTAATTAAATAATTGTCACAGATATGGGTACGGTTCCCGTGACATGGTTGTGACTCTTAACTATTAAAAACCGGGGTACATTTATGTGACTCGGCCACAATTTAAATTAATTAAATAAACACGTTGTGGATCGTGGGTACAGTTCCCGTGACATGATTCACAATGTGCAACCGAATAATTAGTTGTATAACAATTGGATTATTAAAAGCGGTTTAAAAGGAATAAATGCACGTAGGTCTCAAACAATGTTTTAAAACCAGATAAATAGGCCAATAATAATAGTTGAGCGACCGTGCTAAAACCACGGAATTCGGGAATGCCTAACACCTTCTCTCGGGTTAACAGAATTCCTTACCCGGATTTCTGTGTTCGCAGACTGTGAAACAGAGTAAAGTTTTCCTCGATTCAGGATTTAAACCGGTGACTTGGGACACCACAAACTATCCCGAGTGGCGACTCTGAATTTTAAATAAAATAATTCTGTTTTCGATTGTCACTTAAATTGGAAAAACTCCCTTATACCCTTCCCCGGGTAGTAAAAAGAAGGTGTGACACCTATAACTATCAATACTATTATATAATACGCATAATCTATGTCCATCGACACAAAAAAATTTTAGTACTGCAAATCATGTTCATATAAATAATTTCAAAATAGAATTCACTTAAAAGTGCAGCTAAAACAACCAAAAAATGTTCAGACTACCATATAATACTAATATGGCACATAACTATATCAACATGGTATACAGTTTTACTGGTTAATTCTCGGCAACTATATGACTATACTACTATTACATAACACACATGCATAAAGAGAAAAATAAAAATATAGTGTACCACATATTAATATAATAAAGTATTTTAAGATATCGTACGATATTACTATTATTAAAAAAATCAAATAGTGTACCAATTAAATGCATCTAATACAACCAAAAAATGATTCAACCAGCATATGATACCAATATAGTATGTAGCTATACTAATAGAGTATATAGTTGTACGACGCCATTTCAACAACTGCATATAAATATAAAAACTATTACATAATACACAAAATATGTGTCCATAGATACAAAAAAATCCAACACATCAAAACATGATCGTATAAATCATTTCAGAATAGAATTCACTTAAAAATGCAGCAAAAACAACCAAAAAATATTTCAACTACCATATGATACCAATGTGACGTATAATTATACCAATAGGGTATACAATTCTACTAATTAATTCTAGGCAACTATATATAACTATACTACTATTACATAATACATAAAGAGAAAAATCAAAAAATAAAATACCACATATTAATATAATAATGTATTTCAAGATATTGTACTATAATACTATTATATAAAACAACAGATAAAGAAAAAATCAAAATACATAATACACATGCATAAAGGAAAATTAAAAAAATTTAAGATACTTTACTATTCTACTATTACTAAAAAAAAATCATATACTGTACCAATTGTAGCTAATACAACCAAAAAATGTTCCAACTAACATACGATACCAATATAGTATATAGCTATACCAATAGAGTATACAATTGTACGCAAAGAGTTTAAAAAGGATTTTTTAAATTTAATTATTAAACTGAAATACTATCAATTGTCAATAAAAATTTCAAAAAATTCTAAAATGACCTAACTGTAATAGTATACCGTTACATTATATAGTATACTATAATAGTATATCATTAGAATAAACTGTATACTAAAATGGTATATAGTATATATTTTAGTATACAATATAAATTCTTCTTCGCCGGTTCAACACAATAGATTATACACTATTGAATTAACCAAAATGGTATATAATATTTTATTTTGGTATATAGAGGATTAGTTCCTTTAGGAAAAAAATAGTAATATACTATTGTAGTTAATTATAGGGATTTTTACATTCCTATACCATATAGAAAATCTTATTACCCTCCATGTTGAAGGTTTGATATAATTACATTTAGTATACCTAATTACCAATTCTATACCATAGTGTATTTTAAGGGTATAATTAATGCAGCGTATATCCCTCCTTAATTCAAGGTACCATATATCCCACCCCTCCCACGTTTTTCTCTCCCAAACCCTCACCCTCACCCATTCGCAGGTAACACTCCCATTCGCAGATCCATTCTCGAATCTTCAATTCCTCGTTTTTCAATTTGGTAAACACAATTCTCTGGGAGAGTGGAGATCGACTGGGATTAATAAGTTGAGAAGATTTGGTACATTATACCTTTTCTAGATGCTCTCCAGATGAGTACAAATACATGCAGTTTTTGAATTCTCGTGGTTAAGTCTGTCGGCACTGTAAAGTGAAATACATCTGGTTATAATCTGCTGCTTCTGAAGTTTACTTGTATGGTCTACAATTGTTCCATTTTTACTGTTTGGCTTATGTATTAATAGTTGAAGATTATTAATTGTCAACTTAGAGCCAGACAGAGAGAGCAAGGTGGACCGTTCAGAAACGATATTGAGATCTAATGGCAGAGATAAATAATTGGAGAAACGATATTGAGGTCTAACGATATTGAGATCTGTTTGACTTTGTAGTTTATTTGTAGATGAAGAGAAAATTTTGTAGTCGACATTTTTTTCCGACATAAATTGTAGTTTAATTGTAGTAATTTTGTAGATACCCTTGAGATCTTCGATATTGAGATCTGTTTGACTTTGTAGTTTATTTGTAGTTTTCTTGTAGAATTTTTGTAGATGAAGATAAAATTTTGTAGTCAATATTTTTTGGGGCTTTTGCATCCGTACCCACTTTTTGTGCCACGTTTTAACTTATACCCGCTTTGTAAAAAAAATTACATCCGTACCCGCTTTTGCGCATAACTTCAGCATGCGGGGCTGAAGTAGCAAAGGCAATCACGCAAAACTTCAGCATTCTAGTAGACAGGCCTGTTCAGCTCTAGTAAATGGGGAACTTCAGCTCTAGAGCTAAAGTTTTTTTCTTTGTAAATGGGCAACTTCAACATACGGGGATGAAGTTCCCGAGTTATAAAGACAAAAACTTCAGCATACGGGGCTGAAGTTCCCCCAGTTACACTGAGGAACTTCAGCTCTTGTCTTTGTAAATGGGGAGCTTCAGCTTACGGGGCTGAAGTTCCCCAGTTATAAAGACAAAAACTTCAGCATACGGGCTGAAGTTCCCCCAGTTACACTGGGGAACTTCAGCTCTAGAGCTGAAGTTTTGTCTTTTGTAAATGGGGAACTTCAGCATACGGGGCTGAAGTTCCCAAGTTATAAAGACAACAATTTCAGCATAGGGGGCTGAAGTTCCCCAGTTTACAAAGACAAAACTTCAGCTCTAGAGGCTGAAGTTTGTAACTGGGAAACTTCAGCTCTAGAGCTGACGTTTTGTCTTTGTAACTGGGGAACTTCAGCCTCGTATGTTGAAGTTTTGTCTTTATAACTGGCGAACTTTAGCTTAATTGGTGAACTTCAGCTCAGCGAGGGAAAGGGGAGCTGAAGTTATATAAAAAGTGGGTACAAGTTAAAAGTTTTAAAAAAACGGGTATAGGTTAAATGGGGGCGACCAAATAGGGTGTCCCGCGCAATTTTTACACATTTTTTTTCAACATAGATTGTAGTTTAATTGTAGTATAAATATAGTAATTTAGTAGATACCCTTAAAAACAATACAACTTTATTCAATACTTAAACTGATTTGTAGTTTATTTGTAGTTTTTTTGTAGAAATTTTGTTGATGAAGACAAAATTTTGTAGTCAACATTTTTTTTTTCAACATAGATTGTAGTTTAATTATAGTATAAATGTAGTAATTTTGTAGATACCCTTAAAAACAATATAACTTTATATAATACTAAAACTGATTTGTAGTTTTTTGTAGAAATTTTGTAGATGAAGAGAAAATTTTGTAGTCAACATTTTTTTTCAACATAAGACCAACGCCTTTTTTCCCCTCCCCTTTCTTCATCTTCTCCATTCCTTCTTCTTCTCAAAAAATACAGAGATGGGACCCATTTTTTATAATCATATTTTCCCCATTCAATTGTAGCATGATTGGAATTTTGGACATGATTGCGTGTTGTTGCTGAGGTATTGTTCTATGTTTTTTCACTTTTTTTTAAATTTCTGGATTGAGAAAAAAAAGATGAAGAACAGAGTATCTACAGTATTGGTTTCTACAATTTGAGTTGATTTTGTTGAATAATTGGTCGCCTTTTTGATTTCTAGTCTGAGGAAAAAACTCGAAGAATTGAATTCTACAAATTGTTTTCAGTTTTTGAAGTTGTTCGTCTTTTTTTTTTGGAATTGTAGTTTAAGAAAAAAGATCGCAGATGAGATAAAGGTTCTGTTTCAAATCTGAATTGAATGTGGCTAAATCAATTAGGAGATTCTGTTCCTCATTTTTAGCGCATCATATTAGGAGGATTTTGTGCTATTAATTACTAATTAACGGATGATATTAAAATTGTAGGAAAAATGTGGACAGGTCAGGTAATTTACATACTATGTACATATTTGGTAATAAGGTTTCATATATGGTATAGGAAGGAAAAAATCCCATAATTATATACTCTTGAATTATTATTGTATACTAATACTATATACAATATACAATTTTGGTATAAAGTACAAATATATCTTCTTTGCTAATTCAACTCAATTTCTCTAAAATCTCCACTAAAATGACTCAAAATATAGCCCACATCCTCCAATTAACATTTCGAACATACTCGGTCAGAACCAGATCAAAATAACTACAAATTCAACAAACCCAATTTATGAGTTTCAAGCTTCAAGGTCCTCCAATGATATACTAATGTTTGTCACAATTAAATCTTCAAAAATCATCATTAATACCACAATGTACACATCATAAAATAATACCCACTAAATTCCAACAATAAGCACTTCAAAACCCACATGAAAATTCATATATGAAATTTTAAACTTATGCACATGGAGTTTACATTTTTTTTTTTTTAGTTTGAAATTTTGCCATAATTGAATTATGTGCTCAGCTAATCCAAATACTAAATAAATTAGTGTCGCGCCCCCTTTTTTCCCCAAGCGCTCCTTTCGGGGGCCAGTTGAAAGGGTTCATGACATTGGTTGAGACAACTCGTTCCTTTTGGGAAATGGGGTTTGCATATTTTGAAGAGTCGTCACCTAACAATTTTAACGGTGCGTTAGGGAACCTAAGGGGTTCAATTACAACTACGTTACTAACCTGAGATTGGGTAAGGGCTTGAAATTATCCTAAGGGGAAGGTGTTAGGCACCCCTCAAGATCCACAAGTGTGGTTCCCGGTCAAATGATTTCTGTGAATTTGTACGACTTAGCAAACAAACAAATAAAGGCTCAAATAAAAGGGGATTTAAGTCTTAAGCATGCAGATGTTTGAAAATAGTAACGAAGGTTAGATTTTGAATGGATTACGATCTAAGCATAAAAAAGGTATCCTAGGTTTATAATAATATGGAACACGTCAATGCAATACCCGGTAATCACTCCTCGAAGAGGGGCTACACGTGGTATTAGCGCACCGGTCATCATATCAATATTCTACCCTTTTCCACCCCGTGAAAGTAACTAAATCGAGTGTTGGTCTCGACCTCTATTGCATGCTGTTACCCGTCCCTTCCTATCAGTCCCGGAGGAAATTAGGACTCCTATCCTAAAAGAGGTGCTAGGCAGATCCTCAGGTTTTAAAGGTGAAAATGCTAAGGCGACATATAATAAACAAGTAGGACTGCAGATAAGGGAAAGCATGGAAAGCAGATAAAGGCTCAAGTATTCCTCCACAGACAGTATACATAAACAACATGTCTCATACACAACTAAGGTCCATGTTAATTCAGAATCCTAAAGCATGGTATCTAGGTGATTTAAAAATGTCAAAGAAATATGCCTTTTGTTTCATAACTCAGAGAGGAAGTCCTAATCAGTCTTGCCTACTGATTTTAGCATGCTGACAGTTGAACACTAATCACAAAGGACAGTTCTGGTTTTATTTCTTTAACTGATTTCCTAAGGCTTGCCTAGGTGTAATATAACATGCAACAATAGTTAGACTAGGTGTTGTTAAGCGAGTATGAATGAAATCCTAAGACATGGTATCTAATGCACAGGTAGGGATGCAGAATACAGAATGCTAGGCAGGATTTCTAAATGCACAATAATTACAACATTAAGCACGATTTCAGAATATGCAAGAGGGGCAGTTTATTTTCGTGTCGTTTATCCTAAACAGGATCTCTAAGTGCGCATGGCAATATGAAACATGATTGCAGAAGATACCAATTATTAACATTATTTACCCTATCACATAATTTTTCTAAGTGATGATGACAATACTGAAACAAGATGTTGAAACAGTGTTCATAAAGCCCAAATAGCATGATTGCATGATATGCTTTGCACATATTGATCCTGAACATGATTCTATTGCGCAAATAAGGAATGTAAACCTAATAGCATGGTTTCTACCCTTTGATATTTATAACATGCATAACTATCCTTTTTCTTTGCACTATCCATCCCCAATAGTTGTTTACAAATAGTTATTACAGGCCATTGAATAGGAATTACATAAATAAAAATAATAAGTTAACTATAGGGAGCCTTCATAATAGACTCAAGTCTCCAGGTCCTCAATGCCAAGTGTGTTTTCACAACCTTTTCACAATCCGGGTGTATCAGAGTTCCCTAAGGACCTCAAGGGACCTCAGACAGTGCTCACACCCAGATTTCATAGCCAAGATAGGGTAAGTGTAGTGTGGAATGGCCAGCCTTTGTGTGTCAAAGTTCAGAGGGAGCTCAAGGGTCCCAAGGTAATGCTCACACAGAGGGGGCAGAACATAGACTTCTAAGAGTATATGTGAGAGTGCTCGACATAGTTTTGAGGAGTTTAAGTAAGAAAACAATTTTTAAAAAGAGGAGAGACTTAGTGAAAAATAGTTTTTCATAACAAAAGGTTTAACTGATGAAAACAGCTGGAGAGAACATCATTCTCAAAACAAGCTCAGCATCACATAACAGGACCAAGAATAGTCCAACAATCACAAGCAGGGGTATGGGACTTGAGGGACAAATACAGAGCAAGTAAGGGCAAACATGTAGCAGGGAGAAACACATATAGGCATGCAATCAGAAGCTCCTAAGGGTTCAGAGGATCAGGGGTATAGTAAAGTACCGGATTAGATTAACATATCAATACCAAACAACTAAAACCATGATCAAACTAATGTACCAGTCATAGGCATGGGGATTCACATAAGAAGCAGGTGCTAAGTATACAGAAACATGCTGGTTATTGACAAGTAAAGCATAACTTAACAGGCAGAGGGAATCCAGGATCTTAGTTACATGTTGAACAACAGAATAGTAAATAGAAGCAGATTAGAAACACAACAAATTGCAACAGTAAAAGAAACATGTTGGTTTGAGGATTGAAAGCTGAATTAGAACATACCAGAGAAGTGAAGAAAGCAGAAACACAAAGCAGAAATGGGAGAGGCACAGTAGTCAGCCTTGGCTTGCAGCCGGCTAACTTAGAATAGTAACAAGTAGCACAGAAGATAGAATAGAGAGCAAGTTTTAGTTGCGAGAGAGAGAGAGAGAGAGTTGAACAGATTAGTTGTTCCTTTTTTTTAAATGAAAGAGTAGTGTGTATATGTATATATATAGTTTGAAAACAGATGGTAAATAAGGTAGGAATCAAAGTTAACCCTTTTAAGGGACTAAGTATCAATCAATACAAAATCAACATAGGTATCCCTTAATTGAAGGAATCAAGTTCAAACGGTATTATGCAGACAACAAATAAGGAAAGGTACCATATATAGTTTAGAGGAATATTCAAAAATAGTGTAAAATCAGCATAAGTATCCCTTAATTGAAGGGGTTAAGTTCAAACAGCTAGCAAGCAAATAGAAAATAAGGAAAGTTTCCATATGTGACATGCATATAACATATAAGGAAACAATTTCAACCCAGTACAAGCATATAATAGAGGCTAGGTTCACCAGATTCTAATTAAGGGAATGTGAATCAATTAACAGAAAATTAATCATGTAACAGGGTAAGAGAACGACTCTAATAAAAGAGAAAACCTTCAATAAATCATTAAAACACAGTAGAAACCCTAGGATGATACTGAAAAATCATAAGAGAATCATTAAAAACGGGG